>PVIA01005350.1:0-117204 GCA_004024845.1 Tonatia bakeri
TTGGCAAAGTAAAAACCCTCATGAAACCACTACCAAGTTGAAGAATTGGAACATTACCAGCCTGACTCTCAATCAGAAAATATTATCTTTGTTAACAAAGTTAACTACCATTTAGATTTTCAACAACATAATAAGCTCTGCTTATATTTTGACTTTTAAAATGGTTCTATGAAGGATGTGTTTTATTTCTTTTTCCCCTTGTGTTTTGATGTGTAATTCTTGATTTAATATAATTTTTGACATAAATTTATTCATTTATGTTTTTCTATAGCTATAGTTCATACATTCTTTTCATGGTTCTACATAAATACATAAATACAATGCTAATGGTCATTTGAATTTTTTTAAATTTAAGGTTTTATAATTATGCTGCTATAAACACGTGCACTTATTTTGTTGATTATATAACCTAGGATTTAAAATGTTGGATCCAAGATGATGTTTACATTGAAGATTAAATACAGAGATTTTCAAAGTAGTTGTATGAATTGATACTCACAATAGCACCTAGAACTTTCTCGTCTCTCTACATTTTCACCAAGTAGTATTGTCCTTGGATGTACAATATTATGTTAGTGTGATTTTAATTTGCATTTTTCTGAAAACTGATCTATTGGAGACTTTTCATAAATCTATTGGGTATTGCAGATTGTCTATTATGTTTCTTTTCAAATACCTTCATTGTCTACCTTTTAATTAGTAATGTGTTGGAAGTTTTTTAAATGAAAATTTTGTATGATTTTTATGGGGTGAAATTTTTTTTCTTTTACCATAAGCCACGCTTTTTAGTCTCTTAGCAAATGTTTTTGGATAAACATTGAAACAAAATATATTATGTCAGTTTTTTTTCTTTATAAGGAGTACACTTTTTGTTTTGGTTACTACACTTTAATTCAACATCGAATAATAGTCCCTTTGTTATTTTTAGAAGCTGAATCATCTTGCTTCTGACATTTATAGATACTTTCCTGTAGAGTTGAATTTTATATATGCATATTTATGTGTGTATGTAATATATGTTACATGTGTACATATATACCTACATATAATAATATACAATGCTAATATAATAATTATAAAATATATTACTTATTATCATGATACTTAATAATAATCTTGAATATTTGTCTATATGTTTACTGTATTTGGGCTCTTCCTTTATTTCAAGATTCAGTTTTTCATTGGAATGTTATTTTCTTTCAACTTAAGAATTGCCTTTGTTATTTCTTTTGGGGCTATACCGGTGGTGACAAAATATTTCAGATTTTACTTGTCTAAGTCATTATTTCATCTTAATTTATCATGAACAAATTTTTCTGGATATTAAAATGAACATTGATAGTTTGTTTTTTTAGCACTGTAAAGATGGTATTCCCTTGTTTTCTAAATCTTTTTGTTTGTAATTAAAAATAAGCTATAAATCTTTTTGTTGTTCTCCTTAATGTAATGTCTTTTTTAATTTAATTTTTTAATTTAATTTTTGACTTACTTAATTTTTGACTTCTTGAAATTTGTTTATAATGTGTAATGTTTCATCTTCCCTGTACATACCTGCTTGGGTTTGTTGTGGCCACCAACCAGCAGTGGCCGAGGAACACTGCAGATGGCTCATTGAAACATGAGAAAAACATACACAAAGACAACTGAGTCTTGTGGAGAAATAGGCAGAAAAGGGCCACTCCCTCTAGTGGGTAGCGTCGAGCCACCATCCCTAATGGAGAGCGTCCTGTTCTCCTGTCCCAGCAGGCTTTTATTGGGTTTGTTTACATAAGAATTCAGGTAAAGTTCATTACTCATTGCCAGGGGGAAAGGATCAAACAATAGACAACAAGGAAGTCTGAGGGCCTATTTTGAGTCAGGGTCAAAGAACTGTAAAAGACTTTAAGGAACAAACTTACTTCCTCCTTGGACCTTTCTCATTCAGTTGAGAGCATTCTAAACAAAGCAGGTTTTACAGGATTTTACATATTCTTTCTTAGACCTGATCGCCTTGGGAACCCGCCCTTTTCAACACAGGGCTGCACCACTCTGTCATTGTTTCAGGCTTAGGTGGAGCAAGGGAACTAAGGCGGCCAAGAGATTAAGAGATTTTCTCATAGACAATGAGAACTCAGGCTTTGTCAAAGCTGAGGGGTGAGGGTCCATCACCCCCTTTTGCTGTAGCCCCCAAAGTCCTTCCTTGGGGGTTTCCCATGTGATCGTGCCTGTCTTAGGTGGTTCCCCCCTTGGGGAATCTTACCCATCATTGGCTAATCCACCAAGCATTGGGGGCCAGGCAGGGTGAAGTAAAAGGAGCAGAAGCGGCGCTCCTGCCAGGGAGATAAGCTTTTGTCTCCCTGCTGGCTTACAGTCCAAGGTCGTTCCCTCAGCCTTACCCTTGGCAGGGGTTACAGCTTCTGATACCAGGCAGGACAGTTCCCAACATGGGTTTCACAAAGATTAATTTTTAATGATTGTAACATAAGTGTGTAGTGGCCAAACTGGTATTTAATGCCCATTGGGAGTGATAGATTATCTGTTCTGAAAGAGCACATCATCTATGTATTCATGGAAGAGGTAATAAAAGTAATGGCTTTCATGTATTCTATATAATGCATCTCACATACAAATAGTCCTGTTCTCTTTATGCACTGCATTACTTTTATGTCCTTGATATAACGATTTCTTTAGGAAAAATACCAGCTTTACTTTTCCTGGTTATTATCCACAGCTGATAGCAAATCATTACTACTTATAATTATTTATTCTTTTGCTAAAATACATTTGACAATTACTCATAAAATATTTATTAATTGAAGTGTGGCCTGTGTATTAAACACATTAATGATATTTCTTTCTGGCTTTGGTAATGGAATTCCATTCCATTCAAGTTTTTTACCATCATCAGTTGTGAATCATACCATTATTGCATATACCATTAAGAATGGAGGGAACATTTACACAATAGAATTCTACGCAGCAGAAAGAAAAAGGGAGCTCCTTCCCTTTGCGATAGCATGGGTGAAACTAGAAAGCATTATACTAAGCCAAATAAGCCAAATGGTGAAAGATAAATACCATATGATCTTACCTTTAACTGGAACCCAATCAACAAAACAAACAAGCAAACAAAATATAACCAGAGACATTGAAACTGTGAACAAGCTGACAGTAACTAGAAGGGAGAAGGAAGGGGATAATGGGGGGAAAGGGTGAAGGGTTTGAAGAAACAATTATAAAGGACACATGGACAATAACAAGGGGGTGTGGAAACAGGGGAGGGAGGTGGGGAGAGCTGGGGTTTTGGGCTGGGGTGGGGGGCAGAAAACTGTATTTAGACAATAATAAATTTGTTCATAGATGAAAAATAATGGAGGGAACAAATACTATGAATTATTTTTTAAAAAATGTAAAATTTAAGGCACTTCCAAAATTTTAAGTTCCTGATATAATAAAATATGAAAATATTTGACTTGCAAAATTAATATAAATACTATCTGGTTCTTCAAGAACATAGTAAAATATTATCTTAAAATTGCCTTTTTTTAGTTTTTTGTTTTAATTTTTTCCAGCTTTACTGAGGTATAACTAATATGTAACATAAAATGTTTAATGTATATAATTCATTGGTTTGATGCACTTATATATTGCAAAATTACTACCACTATATCTTTAGCTAGCACCCCCATCTTGTCATATAATTACTTTTTTGTGGTGAGAACATTTACGATCTTCTCTCTTAGCAACTTTCAAAGACATAACAGTATTAACTATAATACCCTTGTTGTACATTAGGTCCCCAGAAGTTATTCATATTATAACTGGAAGTTTATACCCTTGACCAATATCTCCCCATTTCCTCCAAAACCTAGACTCAGGTACCCACAATTCTACTCTTTATTTTAAGTTTATCTTTTCTGACTCCACATGTAAGTGACAGTTTACAATATTTTTTTTTCATTTTCTGACGTCTCACTTGGCACAATGCCCTCAAGTTCCATTCATGTTGTTGGAAATGTCAAAATTTCCTTCTTTCTCATGGTAAATGATATCCATTGTATATAGAGACATAGATATGAAATACCCTCTTTTTTCCTATATATTTTTCATTTTTAAGTATATAACCCTACACAATGAAAACTGTTTTCCACATTCCTTTTCTGAATAAGACAGCTGAGGGTAAAAAGAGATGAAGTAACTTACCCAATGATATTCAGTTATATTTTTCCAGAACAAGAGCAAATAAAAATACTTTTTTTAATTATAAATGAAGTTTAGGACAAAATGTAGTAGAAAGACATGATTAAAGCATTTGTTTCTCTTCTTCTTGTTTATTTTTCATGTTCTTTAGATTCCACATATAAATGATATCATGTGATGTTTGTCTTTATCTGGCCAGAGCTGAGGGGTGATGCACATAACAATTGGTGTGAGGGTTAAGATTACTAATTAGTAGTTACAAAATAGGCATGGGGGTGTAAGGTAAAGCATAGGGAATACAGTTAACAACACTGTAATAACTATGGTGCCATGTGGACTTGAAGTATCAGCAGAACACTTGTAATCTATATGAATGACTGTCTTCTGTTCTCTGTACCTGAAACTAATACAAAACTGTGTTGAATGTAATCTTTAATCAAAAAATAAAATAAATAAAATGACAACATTCCTGTGTGAAGCACTAATCCATCTCTTCAGTAATTTGTAACAGCATATACTCAAGTTGGGGTTTACACAGACAGAGGCAAATACATGTAAGGAAGATAATGATTCTTTGTGATGATACATGAACTAACTTTAAGGCCATAGGTGCTTATCTTGGAAGCAATAATTTTAATGAATGGTTCTATATGTGGTAGGGCTGATCATAATGAATCATAATGAATAAATATATTAGGAATAAATTACTCCATCCTCCTCAAAAAGGTGGAGTAATGACCTGCCAGAATTGAATCAAGTATTATTATTATTCCCATTATAGAAATTAAAAAAATAAGGTACAGGAGTATTCAATAAGCTGGTCAAGATTACCTAAATATGTAAAGCAGAATTTTGATCTATGACTCTCAGTCCCCAGTGTCTATGTGTTTAGCCACTACACCCTATGTGCATGGTTATTTTCTCTAAAACAACAAAAAAAAAGTTTTGGATTTTCCCTGATTCCTTGATTTATCTGCTATAAGGCAAATAAATAGGACAGTTAAAAATGTCATTTTCCCCTGTGAGTCCTGAAAGTCTGAAAGACTTTTTAACAATAGGGTTAGTTTCAAGAACTTGAAATTATTAAAGGTGTGTCATGAAGATGACAAAATTGAGCCTTATTTCCCTAAGAATTGGGGATCAATATACACTCTACCTGTCTAAGAATCTGGTGCTTTGCTCAAATCCAGGCAAATATCTTAGAGCAGCTGAGTCCTCTGAGATTTTCATTTGTTGCCCAATTTAATAAAGGCTTAAATGAATTTTTAACACTTTGAAAAAAAGCCACAAACAGGATTTGTCAAAATGGATTTCTGTATGTATATTATAAATCTGTTTCATATAATCTTTCAGTGTCCATAGCAGGCAGAGTGACATTTTGAATTTGGCTTTGATATGAATGTGGACTCTGTTCAATACAAAAATTAGTAACTGATGGACACTTTATATTAATTGACATACTTGTCTCTAACAAATTTGCTTCTAACATTTTCTGGTGCTAGATATTAAAAGAAATTGAAATTCTCAAACTATTAAACTGATGATTGCCTTCTAAGAACCCCTATTTTTAGATTAGAGGTTGAGATGTGATTAATGAAGTTGGAAGTTTATTACTTCTTTTCTTTAACAGCTGGAACTAATGGCAATTTCATGTCCCTGCTGTTTTGACCAGTAAAATGCATTAAAAACAGAGAAACTTCAAAAAGTCATCTTTAAAAGATGTGTTTGAGGGGATCTGCAGCTACTTTTCAAAAACAGTTTATGAATATTCTTCTTTTTATGTTGATATAATCTCATCAACTTGTGGGAGAACAAATTATTTCATGTAGACTTACATTTTTGTTTCTCTTGTTCACTAATTGTGTTAGTTGTAAAACATAGAAAAGAGTACTACAGTTTATACATTTTACACTGTTCTTTCCATATTAAGACTTTTGTCTTCTTAAATATTGTTATAATAATTTAAAAGTTATCCATCAACACTATCTTTGTTTATCATCATTTCTTTTTTCCTTTTTTTTTTAGTTACAGTTCACATTCAATGTTATTTTGTGTCTGTTTCAGGTGTACAGCATAGTGGTTAAACAATCATATATTTTACAAAGTTTTCCCCCTGATATTTCTAGTACCCAACTCGTACCATGCATAGTTATTACAATATTATTGACTTTATTCCCTATGCTGTACTTTATATCCCCATGACTATTTCATAACTACCAGTCTGTACTTCTCAATCTCTTCATTCATTTCACCCAGTCCCCCCAAACTCTTCCCCTCTGACAAGCATCAGTCTGGTTTTGTATCTATGCATCTATTTCTGTTTTGTTTGTTCATTTATATTATTCTTCAGATTCCACATATAAGTGATATCATACTATTTTCTCTTTCTGTGACTGACATTTCTTTAGCTCCATAATTATCAAGTTTTAATCAATTGTTTTGTCATAGCCTTTCTGAGTGTATTTTTTAACATCATAGCATGTCATGTTTTTAGAGAATATTTAGTTATGTCATATTCTAAGGAGCTCTTTGGGATCTGGCATTAATTATTATTTAAGTACATTGTTTTTGGTATGACAGTGAGGACTTCAGAATTTGTTTCTAATGGGAACCACAGACAAACAATTTGAATGAACAAGGTATGGCATGGGAACTGTAGTTGACTTGCCTTGGAGCTTTCTAAGTACAAAAAGCTAGTACACCATAATTTGCTAGAGTTCATGTCAGTAGCTTGGGTATGCTAAAAGACAATTTATATGAATACTCCCCATTGTTCCTTGTCTCTTTAATGCATACTACTTAATGTGTTTCCTGATTTCAGAGTATCCCGTGCATATACTGTGTTTGAGGGTTCACTGTGGTTTATTATCTCCCTCAAATTCAAAAAACATTTTGCTGAAGGTATAAATTAGTCTAAATTGAGATGAAACATCATTAAAATAAGAAGAGGACCAACTTTATGGGAAAGCATATTTGACAGTGATACCTTGAACAAGGATTTGATTTCCAAAATATATAAAGAACTCACACAACTCCACTCTAGGAAGACAAACAACCCAATTAAAAAAAGGGCAAAAGATCTGAATAGACACTTCTCCAAGGAAGACATACAGAGGGCCCAGAGACATATGAAAAGATGCTCAGCATCACTAGCCATCAGAGATATGCAAATTAAAACCACAAAGAGGTACCACTTCACAACAGTCAGAATGGCCATCATAAACAAATCAATCAAAAACAAGTATTGGAAAGGATGTGGGAAAAATGGAACCCTAGTGCACTGTTGGTGGAAATGTAGACTAGTACAGGTACTGTGGAAAACAGTATGGAATTTCCTCAGAAACCTAAAAATGGAACTGTATTTGACCTGGCAATTCCACCACTGAGATTATATCTTAAGAAACACCAAGCCAAAAGAGCTATGCACCCCAATGTTCATAACAGCATGATTTACAATAGCCAAGTGCTGGAAGCAACCTAGGTGCCCATCAGTAAATGAGTGGACCAAAAAACTATGGCACATATAGACAATGGAATACTACACAGCAGAAAGAAAGAACGAGCTCCCACACTTTATGACGTCATGGACGGAACCAAAGAGTGTTATGCTAAGTGAAACAAGCCATGTGGTGAAAGACAAATACCATATGATCTCACCTTTAAGTGGAACCTAATAAACAAAATGAAAAAACAAGCAAAATAGAACCAGAGACATGGAAATTAAGAACAAACTGACAGTAACCAGAGGGAAGGTGGGAGGGGAAAAAGGGGGAAAAAGAGGGAAGGGTTTTCAGGAACAACTACAAAGGACATATGGACAAAACCAAGGTGGGCTGGGGTAGGGGGGAGTGGTTGGGGGAAAATGCAGACAACTGTACTTGAAGAACAATAAAAAAGTATTACACATAAAATTATCCATAATGAATAATTCTTGATAATCATATTAAATGACTGTGTCACTGGTTTATGCATTTACTATACTTATTATTATTTTAGAGTGTGCTCTTTTATTTATAAAAATGTTTGCTGTAAAATAAAAAAAACATTAGTGGTTAAAATGTATATCATTAATTGTCCTTTTATGAAACAATTTTATTTTAACAAAACACTCTTGAAAAATTTCAGAAAGTGCTAATGTGTAACCTGTAGTCACTAAACTAAAGCCATAGAAAGAGAAAACTATTCATAATAATAAATAACATCTTCTATTTATATTTTACTCTGTGATAAGCATTTATTTGTATAATACAATCAGCATGCACCATTTCCTTATCAGAGAATAATTCTTCTAAAAACACTACCCCTAATACAAATTTACAGTATATTAAAGATAGCTTTCAATAAATATTTAATTATGCTCTTACATAAAACATAAAAAAATTACTTAAAGCCGAAAAGATGTATCGTGTCTTTATTTCAGTGTTCTAATTATTAAAGATTTTCATAAAACATGGTTCTTGTTTACCATTTCAGCTTGAGATTTTGAGATTGCACCTTAAAAATCCTTTGTTTAAATATTAAGTTTGTATAACTTGATCTATGAATTTAATAACATTAGACCTTATATTGACAGTGCAATTATAAGACTACTATTTTCTTGTGACGTGAGTATTTTTTTGTTAAATACTCAGGTTAGTTGAGCAATCTCTAATATTGACCTTTTTTTAAACAATGGCATAGAAACACCTCATCAGTATTGTTTTTAAGCTTGCATACAACACATGGAAATAGATTGGGGTTTTTGTTTTGTTTTGTTTTCTTTTCTTTTATGCTGGAGAGAGACTGGATAAGTAAAACATCTATAAAAATGGCCAAGGGAAAGTAAGAGAAATGTGAAGCTCTTTGAGAAATCAAACCATTGATTGTCTATAGGAGTCCGGCTCCACTGTTGACTTTCAAAGCTTTGAATAGGTCAGAAGGACAGCAGGCTCTGAGATTAAGGTTGTGAAAGTGCAGCCTGCAATTTTTAAGATATACATCCTGCTGACAGGTACACTTCCAAAGGTAGTACTATGGCTCTGACTTCAAAAAGCACTTTGCTTTAACATTTAATGGTGTTTCTATTTAACAAATATTTATTGAACCTTTACTATGCATAGAATACTAAAAGGAGGAATAAAACAAAGTACAATTTCAGACAATTGATTTTCTTTATAGTATGAATATAAACATGAAATTATAAATAAGTTCATTTTAAGGTAGAGTAGGAGAAAGACAAGAAAAAGGTAAATACATACCATTGGGATATAGGAAAAAGAAAAATATATTTCAGAAACTATGCTTTTTTAGCTCAAGTCTTCCAGTTAAAAATTAATTGGTTAAAATTAAAGATATTTAAAATCTACTGCCATTTTGTGTTGAACAGAGGAAGAACATTGTAAGAAAAATACATAGAATGTAGGTAGGTGTGAAGAGGATTTGTTTTTCTGCAAAGACTCAAGATACCACGTTAGAAGCAAGTGAGGTAGACCAAGTACTCACAGGAATAAGACAGCCCAGGGTTCAATACGAAATTCAGTAGAGCAGTTCTGGATAATAATTGCCATATTGGATTGAGTCAGGGCTCCACTAGGCCCAGTAGCCAGTCTTAGTAGTAATTTCATACAGTAGTCAGAATAATAGCTCACTAAATATGTAGTAATTCTGAGAACTTATAAATATGTTATATAACATGGCAAGAGGGCATTAAGGTTGCTAATGAAGATTGTCTTGCAATTTGACTTCTGACAAACTTAATGAGGTGTCAATGACAATGGTTCATAAAAGGTGAAAAAGATGTGTTACTAATGTGAAATTTAGGGTTTTAGAAGACTGGAGATAGAACAATATCATGGTTACTACTTTATGGATGCATCATTCATAATAGGCTCTAAAAGGCTGCAGAAGTGGGTACAAGGTAGAAAGATTGGTCATGAAACCATCATATCTGTCAAAGAATTAGAGGTTGGCTAGACAGAGAAAGCCTGTTCCTGCACATATGTATTAAACTTTACTTATTGAACAAGTACAATTTACCTTCCACTTAATATAGTTCTGAATGCTTTTACGTTAATTACAGCTTACTACATTTATGTAGCTTTCACTTATTACCCAAAATGCCACATTACTCAGTTTCTTGGGGACCTGCAGCTCCAACTCTAGTCTTTAATATACACAAAAAGAGAATACAGTAAGTACAGATATTAGCCATTCTAGGGAGTTGCATTTTGAGTTGCATTGGATGCTGATAATGGGAATTATTTGGGAGCACTCTTGGGAACAGCACTAGGAAAGAACAGGGAAGGAAGAAGGCTTAGTCAAGAGAAATTGAATTATAACATACTCCCAAAGAGAGTTTCACTCATTCAATGGGAATTCTGGAGCTGAAATGGGATTCAGAGTTGTTTTACTTTGTGGTAAGGGGGTCTGTTTTTTAATCCATGTATTGATCAGTTTTTAGAAGAAGGCTGCCATGGAAGGAAATATGACTGAACAAGACCTCTTTCTTTAACAAAAGTAATCTTTAAAGATGGCAGGAAGTAAGGGGTCATCTCCTGGCAGTACTCCTGGCAGTACTGGGGGAAATAATACCCTAATTCCTTAGAGAGATCTGGTGGGTAAGACTGAACCAGAGTGCACTAAATCATGTCATTATTTAAACAACCAAACTTTCTAGGCCTGTAAATTAAGAAGCCTACCTATCCCAATATCTAAATATACCTCTTTCTGCTCTCATATCATTTGATTTTTCCTTGATTTTTGAGTTTTATTATAGAAAATATTATCGATTGGGAACTCTATACCTATCCATTATGTTCAGACATTACTTTTTAAATCCATTTTATTAATGCTGTCAATAGACTTAAAT
Source organism: Tonatia bakeri (assembly GCA_004024845.1). Lineage (NCBI taxonomy): Eukaryota > Metazoa > Chordata > Mammalia > Chiroptera > Phyllostomidae > Tonatia > Tonatia bakeri. The sequence goes on from PVIA01005350.1 coordinate 11,027, forward strand.
CTGATTTTATTTTCCTCTGTTTACTAAAGTCACATTTCTATAACCACAGTTTAAGCTGATAATCAACTAATGATTATTTAATAAAGCAAACTTTTTAATTGAAATTCCCCACAAACAATTTCAAGTATGTTGCAGTACATTTTAAAACCATTTATTTCGGGTACACTTTTCATATTTCTCAAAACGAACTAACATTACTTAAATGCAGTTGATACCATATCTCCTTGTTTGATCTAGAGAAAATACATGTTTTACAAAGTGGTGTGTGAATGCTCATGTATAAGCCCAGGAATATTAAATCATCTATGGCATCTTCTTTTTCTTGCTCCCTTAGTCATGTTTGACTGAAAGTAAATTTATAGATTTTTAGTTATTGTGAAGCTTTGACTCAACCAGTGATAAGTAGTTATTTTATTTGCTTTCAGCTTTAACCTCAACCATGACAGAATAATACATATGGCATTATCTTTAGACCATTATCTTTAATATTTTAGTATCAGAGTAGCTGTCATCTGGAGCAATAGTGATTATTGTAAAAGAGATGACCTACACCATAAGTGAACACATAATATTTTAATATTTGTTGTATATAATGCTAGGATATTTCTATGCTGAAGTTGGCCTGGAGGCCAATAATGTTTTTAATCATTAGTCGATTAATTCATTTAGTAAATACATATTGATTCCTTCCCCTCATGGGAGATTGTGATAACATATAAAAGATGATAGTTACTTGGAATGGAAAGCTGCAAGAAGGTAAAGGTTATGGATTAGATTTTGGGTATGAGAAAAATAGTATTAAGAATAATACCAACATTTTTTAAAGTTGTTTTTCAATTACAGTTGTCCCATTTTCCACTTATTACTCTCCTATGCCCTACAAACCTCACCTCCCACATTCAATCCTCGTCTCACAGTTGTGTTTGTCCATGGGTCCTTCAGACATATTCATTGCCAGCTCTTCCCCTTCTTTTCCTGTTATCCCCCTAGGCTGACTCCTCTGGTTACTGTCAGTTTTTGTTCTTTATTTCAATGTCTCTGGTTCTATTTTGCTTGTTTGTTTGTTTTGTTGATTTGATTCTCCTTACAGGTGAGATCATATGGTATTTGTCTTTTACAGCCTGGCTTACTTCCCTTAGCATAATGTTCTCCAGCTCCATCCATGCTGTCGTGAAGGGTAGGAGCTCCTTTCTTTCTGCTGCATAGAATCCCATTGTGTAAATGTACCATAGTTTTTTGATCCACTCATTTACTGATGGGCATCTAGGTTGCTTCCAGCACTTAGCTATTGTAAATTGTGCTGCTATGAACATTGGGGTTCATAGGTCCTTTTGAAGTGGTGTTTCAGGATTCTTAGGGTATAATCCCAGCAATGGAATCACAAGGTCAAAAGTCATTTCCATTTTTAGTTTCTTGAGGAAATTCCATACTGTTTCCACAGTGACTGTATCAGTCTTCATTCCCACCAGCAGCACACTAGGGCTCCCTTTTTTCTACAACCTCACCTGCACTTGTTTGTTGGTTTGCTTATGGTGGCCATTCTGACCAGTCTGAAGTTGTAATATCAAGATTTTTTTTGTCTATGCAACTAAAAGAATGTAATTGTTACTAACAAAGATGGGGAAAATTGTGAAATGGGTAGGTTTGGTGAACATATCAGAAATTTAGCTTTGAACAGATTGATGCAAAATAGTGCTTTGTCATTAACACACCACATAATATGGAATAATTAATTATTGCTCATAGAAAATAAATTTGCAAATTTATCATTTTATTATATCTTTTTATGGCATATTTATTAGTGGTTATTCAAATATATTAAATTTGAATTAAAAATTGAGTAAACAGAGAAAAAGCCATTTTAACATGGACAAAAATACATTATTTACAATGCTGAGCCTATGTAAATTGAAAAATGCTTCCAAAATATGAAATTCAAACATTAAAAACATTAAAACATACCACTACCTTAAATATAATAGTTTAAATTTTCTTTTGATTTCTTCAACTAGTTTTACTTTTTATGCAAAAATGTCTTAACTCTTATGTATGTGGTTTTAAAAGCAAAGTAGTAGAAAAGGTGAAAATAAATCTGAATATATTTGAAAGGAATCTGTTTACTTTTCTGAAGTCATAATTTGGCACGTGTATTTTAGAATGTAGTTATGTTTTAATGTAATTTTTATTTTTTGCTTACTGATAACATGGACATTTTGAAAGAAACCTATTTACTTCTCTGATAGCTCAGAATTTGTTTAATATTCCTTAGCTCTATGTTCTCTTTCCTTGTTTAGCTTCATTCCCACTCCATATCTCACCATTTTTAGTCCAGTAAGCTATTATATTTTTATTTAACTTTTTATTACTTAATTTTTCATATTGTACACGTGTCTACTTTCCCTTTAAGGGAAAGTGTTTACAACAGGGCAAATATATGAAGCCATTTTTGAACTGGCAAAAGCTGGCAAGATGCAAAGATCAGAACTTGCAGATTTTCATTATTTCCTTGTAGACATGTGGTCTTGTCCAAAACATGCATGGAGACATTTGGTCCATAGTTAATATAAATCCCACTCTTCTACAAGATTTGAATCCCGACCTATTGATCTACCTCCTGTGTCATTTACTAGCTAGGCTACTGAGGCACAAAGAGTGGTTATTGGCAATAGAGTCACAACGCAAATAATGGACCAATAAAACATGATGGTATTTAGAGGTGATAATGCTATAAACCAAAAGGATAAATAAACATTATGTGCTATTTGGACGCAGGATGTTTTCAAAGGGTGGATGTTTTGACAACACCAGCTATCAAGAACCTTTTGGTGTAGATCAAATTTCTCCATGGATGTTTTCTACAGGACCAAATGCCCCCACTAATCTATAATTTAAAGTATAATACTTCAACTGTAAAACATTGGGGAATTCATTATCATTTTCATACCAATATGTTGTTAATTACATTAGAGTTGTGCATTCTTCCAAGCTAAAATATTTTGAAATATATAAAATAGTAGTTATAAGTTGAAGTGATCTAAGGGCAGTGGGAATTAGACATGGCATTTGAGTAGGCTTAATATCTGTTGGGAAGTTTCTTGATTACCTATGAATAGCATATGTTGGTATATTGTGTGAGCATACTACACAAAAGTTCTCCTGTGCAAAGATGAGGTAGACAAACACACATGGAGATGTGACAGACCACAGACAAGCTGAGGATGGAGGCTGCTTGCAAGTATTTTACAAGCAATAAAAAATACCTTCAAGATGAGCATAGAGAATTTATTCATTTGACTAACATGATCTATCCATGCTGAAAATTCTTAGAAACATATGGCAAGTAATGTTCCCACAGGTAAGTGACTGTTATCAATTAGCTGCTGTACATGGGTAGTGAAGGTAGGAGAAAGGACTCCATATAGTGTCAAATGACTGAACTAGAGCATTTCTTTATTTTGACCTGACTGTAGACAAGAGGTTGCTTGGCTATGAAATCAAGAACCAAGAACAGAGTCTGTCAGTTTGGAAGTATGAGTTTCTTTTTTTTTTATTGTTGTTCAAGTACAATTGTCTCTATTTTTACTCCATCACACTCCCTGCCCCACCCATCCCCACCTCTCACCCTCAAACCCATCCCCTTTGCCTTTGTTTATATGTCCTTCATACATGTTCCTTGATGCCTCTCCATTGCAGAAGGATTTGCACAAATTATTGGGCTTATTTATGAAATTTGTATATGTTTTTGTTTTTTTTTAATTTTGATTAAATTTAATGTATTTTATTTATAAAATTTGTATATAAATTTCATAAATAAGCCCAAAAATTTGTTCAAATCCTTCTGCATGCTCTTTATGTTTTCCTAAATCAATCAATCACTGTATCACTTAGAGAGAAATTTGATCAAGCAGATATTCATTAATAATAATATCCATGCTTAAATGTATGAACACAATCTTTTTCTCATTTATTGGACTCTAATGAGTGAAGATGTTAAGAGTAAGGACACTTTCTATTTCAAAAAATTTTTATTAAATTGAAATGATAATTCATTTGTATTTCCTTAAATAAATTGTCTCCTGTTTCAAGAAGTACAAAAATCTCAACACATCTATTTGATATTAATTTTAAAATTAATAGCCTACAGTGTCACATAAAAATTCAACAAGAATAACATAATTTTTCTTAATGCCAATATACAAAAGCTATATACAAGAGAAATTAGATGCTGTGCCACTCAATTCTCAGAAATGAATTTATAAATTGAATTTATAAAATGAATTTATAAAATTTATTTTATATTTGTATAATTGCCTAATAAGCCCATCTAAATTACAGAGGGTTAAGTTAATCTCGTTTACCCAATATGATGAATTAAATATTAATCTCAACTAAATAATACCTTTGCAAAAAATAGAGAAATATGTGAATGAATATTTATGTACTGTGGCATAGCCAAGGTGACACATGAAATTAACCACTACAGATGCACTGTTTTTTTTTTTTTAATTTTGATTAAATTTAATGTATCTATTTTTGGGGGTGGTCACTTGTACTTTTGGGGTCATGTCTAAAAATATGTTGCCAAATTTGAATTCATGAATACTTATTGCTATTTTTTCTGAGTTCTATGATTTTAGTTTTTGTGTTTAGGTTACTGATCCATTTGAGTTAGTTTTTCTATAGGGTGTGAGGGGAGAGATCCAGATTCATTCTTTTACATGTGAAAATCCAGTGTTTTTAGCAGCATCTGTTAAAAAGACTTATCTTTCCTATTAAAGGGCTTGAAATCCTTGGTAAAAATCAATCAACCATATATGTATAGGTGTATTTATGGACACAGAGAGATAGAGGGTGCCTAGGGAAAGGGAGATGTGGGGGGCAGATGGAGGAGGGGAGAAGAGAGATTAAAAAGAGGTTGAACTTGAGATTTAATTCAAACTTTGAAAATGCATGAGAGTTAGAAATTGATTTAAAACAATTACAGGTACATTGATTTTTCTGTCTTGGATTCATGGAAATAAAATGAGGATAGTTTATTACCAAAATATTGGGGCTAATGCAAATATTGAAATCTCTATGTCCTTCTAGCTAAAATATTTAATGTGGTAATTGGGTAGAAACTGAACACCAACTTGAAATAATACAGAGCTTTTATATAGTAATAAAGATAAAAATTTTAATGGACAGATATTAGAAGTAAAAAACATATAATCCAAAATGATCTCCAAACTAGAGTTTCTGCATAATTGCACGGCTAAAGTAAACAAGCAATATTTGCTTGTGTGTGAGGAAATGATGCATAATATGCTGCTAAGCGTTGTTCTTCACCCAAGTTCATAGTCATTTGATAGGAAAAACAAAAAACCTAGAACTTTCTCCTGCAGAGTTTAGTGCTTGTCCTTGGGGCTTGGTTTTATCTTTTTTGGTTTTATTGCATCCTGCCATACATTTTTATATAAGACTTTTATAACTCTTGTAATATTATTCTAATTTACATGTTCAGTGATAGGTTATATTGGGGCTCTGACAGATATTCTAATGGCCATTAATAAGGTTGAATGCTTTATAAAAGTTAATATTCTAAGCAACACTTAAATACTATCTGAATATGCCTAAATATGATTTACCTTATTAACATAACTTCTCCAGTTGATTTTCTCTTCCTTCTGTTTGATTAATCTATGTAGTATGCAGAACAAAGGCATGGTAGGTAGCTCATGATGCTTCGTTTTGCTTTTGGCCCTTAAGGAAGCTAGCAATATAAAATAAAATAAACACAAAATTTTACTCTTTCCTCTTCACAATCAATAAATCTTTTGAAGCAGTTGTGTTTAAAGAGAAGAAACCTTTTCACAGGTCACTGCACGTAAAGCATAACTTCCTCCAGGAAATGGCCTTTTTAAAGTGTTCTCTTAAATACTCTTCAAATGGTCTTCAACTGTAATCTATAGTAGTTTAACAGCCTTTGTTCTGGTATGTTAAGATGTGGCTGTATATCCTTTGGTGCAGTGAGGATATATCATGGAGCTGCTCCTAGTATGCAGCATACTCAGTATAGGTATATGAATGTAATGACAAAGTATTTTTTAAAGATTAAAAATTGAGATAATAATTATCTTTTTATACTTTCTTCTTACTCTCATTTTTATTCAGATAAGAAATGCTCAATTTAAAATATAAAATCAACACAATTGATCTACATCCATAGACTGATAATGCACTGTAGCAAAGATGTATTTTTTTAATTACAGTTTACATTCAATAATAATTTGCATTAGACTTAGATGCATAACATAGTAGTAAGACAATCATGTACTTTACAAAGTGTTTTTCCCATATTCCAAGTACCCACCTGGTAACACACACTGTTATTACAATATTATTGACTATATTTCCGGTGCTGCACTTCATATTCCCATGATTATTTTGAAACTACCAATCTGTACTTCTCAATCCCTTTACTTTTCTTAACCTAACCCCTTGATACTTGTTTGGAGGACACTAGTCTGTTCTCTGTATGCATTTTGTTTGTTTATATTCTTCACTAGATTCCACATCTAAATGAAACTATTTGGTATTTTTCTTGGCCTGACTTATTTCACTTAGCATAAAACTCTAAAGGTCCATCCATATTGTGGTGAATGGTATGATTTCATTTTTTATAACCAGATAATATTCAATTCTATATGTACATACCACTATATTTTTCAGATACATACCCCAAAAGAGAAATGCAGGGTCAAAAGTAATTTCATTTTTAATTTTTTAAGGAACCTCCATATTATTTTTATAGTGGCTACACCAACTTGTATTCCCACCAGCAGCGCACCAGGGTTCCCTTTACTCCACAGCCTCCCCAACAATTATTGTTTGTTGACTTATTGAAGATAGCCATGCTGACAGCTGAGAGGTCACATCTCATTGTGGTTTTATTTTCCATCTCTCTGATAATTAGCAACGTTGACCATGTTTTCATGTGTCTATGGGACATGTGTATGTACTCTTTGAAGTCATATCTATTTAGGACTTTTTGGTTCATAAAAAATGAACATATATCTATTTGTTCATTTTTTAGTTGGATTGTTATTTTGGTGTTGAGCTGTATGAGTTCTTTATAAATCTTGGATATTAACCTTTTTTTTTCAGATGTACCATTGGCAAATATGTCCTTCCATTTAGTGGGTTGTCTTTTCACTTTGTTGGTGGTTTCCTGTGCTGTGCAAAAAATAAAAATTAGTTTGATTTAGTCTCACTTGTTTATTTTTGTTTCCCTTGCTTCAGGAGATGTAAACAATATTGCTATGAGAAATATCAACATCTAATTGCCAAGGTTTTTTTCTAAAACTTTTATGGTTTTGAGTCTTACATTTGAGTCTTTAATCTATTTTGAGATTATTCTTATATATAATGTAAAATATTGTTCTAGTTCCATTTTTTGCAGATATCTGTCCATTTTCCCAACACCATTTACTGAATAGTCTATTTTTGCCACATTGTATGTTCTTGCCTGCTTTGTCAAACATTAATTAACCATTTAGGTGTGGGTATATTACTGAGGTCTCTATTTTATTCCATTGATGTATGTGTCTGCTTTTACACCAGTACTCAGCAATTTTGATGATTATAGACTTGTAGTATAATTTGATATAAGGTATGGTGAAACCTTCAACTTTGTTCATTTTTCTTGTGGATACATATATTTTTTTGGAATATTTGTTATAGTTCTGTGAAATATGCTTTTGATATTTTGATAGGAATTATTTTGAATCCATAAATTGCTTTGGGTAGTATGGACATTTTAACAATGTTTATTCTTCCTATTCATGAGCACAGTATATGTTTCCACTTATTTGTATCACTCCAATTTCATTCTTCAGTGTCTTATAATTTCTGAGTACATCTTTTACACCCTTGGTTAAATTTATCCCCATGTATTTTTTGATGCAATTGTAAATGGGATTGTTTTCTCAGTTTTGCTTTCTCATAGTTCATTATTAATGTATAAAAATGCAACTAAGTTCTGTATTTTCATTTTGTATACTGCTACTTTACTGAATTATTTATCAGTTCTAGTAGATTTTGTAGAGTCTTGAGGGTTCTCTATGTACAGTATCATGTTATCTGCACAAAATGACAGTTTTATTTCTTCTTTTCCAATTTGAATACATTTTGTGTTTGTTTTTCTTCTCGTTTGATTGCTGTGGGTAAGACTCCCAGTACTATGTTGAATAAGAGAGGTGAAAGTGGACATCCCTGTTTTGTTCTTGAGCATAAGGGAAATGCTTTTGTTTTTCCTCATTGAGTATAGTGTTAGTAGTGGGTCTGTCATAAATGACCTTATTATATTGAGGTATATTCCCTGTATACTCACTTTGCTGAGAGGTTTTTTTTTCCATAAATTACTTTATTGTTGTTCAATTACAGTCATCTGCATTTTCTCCCCGCCCCCGGACCTTAGTCAAACCCACCTCCCTCCCTTGCTTCCACCCTCCCCTTGGTTTTGTCCATCTATCCTTTATAGTAGTTCCTTAGAAACCTTCCCCCTACAGTCCCCTCCCTACTCCCCTCTGGCTATTGCTAGATTATTCTTAATTTCAATATCTCTGGTTATATTTTGTTTGCTTTTTTCTTTTGTTGATTATGTTCCAGTTAAAAGTGAGATCATACAGTATTTGTCCCTCACCAACATGAGAGTTTTTATTATAAGTGAATGCTAAATTTATCAAATTATTTTACTGCCATCTATTGATAGGATCACATGACTTTTATCCTTTATTTTACTTAGATGGTGTATCATGTTAATAGACTTGTAGATATTTTACAAATCTTGCATTTCAGGAATAAATCCTGTTGATCATGATATATGATCTTTTTAATGAATTGATGGATTTTGTTCATTAATATCTTATTGAGAATTTTTGCATCTATGTTTATCAGGGACATTGGCTTATAATTTTTTATTCTTTGTAGTTTAACTAGTTTCAGAATTAAGATAATGTTAACCTTGTAGAATGAGCTTGGAAGATAACCTCATCTTGAAGTTTTTAGCATAATTTGAGGAGGATAGAGGTGAGTCCCTCTCGAATGTTTGGTAGGATTCACTTCTGTAGTCATCTAATACAGATGTTTTGTATGTTGAAAGTTTTTTTTTAAGATTTTATTTATTTATTTTTAGACAGAGGGAATGGGATTGAGAGAGGTTGAGGAACATTAATGTGGGGTTGCCTTTTGTGTGCCCTCTACTGCAACTCAGCCAGAGCACATGCAACCCAACGCATATCCCCTGGCTAAGAATCGAACCAATGACCCTTTAGTTCTCAGGCCAGAGATCAATCCACTGAGGCACACCAACCAGGGCTGTATGTTGAAAGTTTTTTTGATTACTGCTTTGATTTCATTAGTTGTTATCAGCCTCTTCAGATACTCTATTTCTTCTTGATTCAGTTTTGGAAGATTACGTGCTTATGGGAATTTATCCATTTATTCCAATTGCCAATGCTGTTTGTAGTATATATATTTTTTCAAATTCTTTGTATTTATTTGGTGCCAGTTTTTATTTTTATTTCATTTCTGATTTTATTTGTTTGGGTCTGCTCTCATTTTTTCTTGATAAGTCTGATGAAATTATTAATAAATGCTTGGTAATCCGCTCCTTTAGGTTTTTATTGTCTGGGAAGCTCTTTATTTTTCATTCAACTTTAAATGATAGCCCTACTGAGTAAAATAGTCTTGGTTGTAGTTTCATTCATTTTATCACTCTGAGTATTTTATGACAATCCTTCTGACCTAGAATATTTCTGTTGTGAAATCAGCCAACAATCTCATGGGTGCTTCTTTGTAGGTAACTGTCTTTCTCTTGTGGCTTTTAGGATTTTTTTCTTTGTCTTTCACATTTACCATGTTAATTAGACCACCTTTTCTGGGCCTCTTTGGGTTCACCTTGTTTGGTACTCTCTCCACTTTCTGAACTTGTGTGTTTTTCCTTCACCAAGTTAAGAAAGGTTTCAGTCATTATTTCTTCAAATAGGTTCTCAATCTTTTTCTCTCTCTCTTCTCTGTCTGGTACCCTTTGATGCAGATATTGTTACCCTTCGTGTTATTCCAAAGGTCCCTTAAATTACCCACATTTTTATTTTTTATTTATTTTTGCTTCTCTGATTGGCATTTTCTGATACATTTTCTTTCAAATCACTGCTCTGATCTTCTACTCCGTCCAACCTATTCTTTATTTCTTCTAGAGTATTATTCATTTCAGAATTTGTATTCTTCATTTCTGACTGGTTCCTTTTATAGCTTACATGTGCTTTTTTTTATGCTTTCTATTTTTGTGTTGAAGTTACCACTAAGTTCATTGAGCATCCTTATAACCATTTTTTTAACTCTATATCTGGTAAATTGCATGCTTCCCTTTAATTTAGCACTGGCACACACACTCTCTCTCCCCTGTCCTGTTCTTTCATTTGAGGCATGTTTATTTGTCTTCCTGTTTTTGCTGCCCCTCTGTGTTTGTGTATATTACTTAGATTTTCTATGTCTTCAATTCTTGGTAGAATGGTCTTATATAATATGTGCCCTCTGCCACCCAGTGACCCAGTCTCCCTGATTACCTGAACTGGGTGCTCCAGTAATATTCCTTATGTGGGTTATGAGAGTGTTCTTTGTAGCTGAGTCTTATTTGCTGTTGGCTCCCCCATGCATGGGGTCAACCCTTAGGCTATCTGACTATGAGGATCCACTTCAGTGTATGAGCTGCTGTCTGGGTGCTGGCCATGTGTAGCAGAATTAATCTCAGCAGGGTATGGTGCCTTTCAGGATCTCCCTTTAGATGTGCCTCTCATGGAGCTAAATGGAACATGCTCTGATATTGTCTGAAGCCTGCCATTGGGGGTATTGGTTCTAAGGTCTCCTGGGAGGGACTCTGGAGCAGATCAATGTCAGACAATGCCTGTGATTGACCCTGGGATCTGCACTTTGTGGCATTCTATGCTGGGCACATAAGTGTGCTTGGGAAAAAACAAATCTGTGTAACAAGGCAGGCTTCTACCAGGAACAGGTCACCAAAAGGCCCAAGGCAATCCAAGATCTACTTCCACCTGTCTCTACCTGCTGGCTGCTTGTTATGCTCAATCACTGAAAGACTCTCTTGTGATATGTGAGTTAGGTGAGGTAGTTTCTCAGTGACTCACCAGCTAGGGTAGACAAGTGTTCATCAGATTCAAACATGATGCCAGTGTGGGGCCTGAGGCCACTCAACAAAACTCCCAAGATATGCCAAGTCCAGCGCCACCCTCTGGGTCCCTGTAGACCCTTTGTGGTGGATCAGGATCTCAGGGAGTTGTTGAGAGGAGGTCAGCAGAGTTCAGCAGTCCCAAATAGACCAATATTTGGTTATGGAAAAGAAGGCTCTGCACAGCTCACACGAGTGAGGGAAAAATGGCCTTCATGCTGGAGCTGCACAACTTAGTCTGTCCCATTCTGCTTAGATCTTCTGGAGAGCTCAAGCTCAGTAGGGCAGGCTCACCAGGAGTTAAGTTGTCTGCCAGTCAGGCTCATGGGAAGGTGAAAGGAATAGCTCTTGACCCAGAGCCATACACTTAGCTTCTGACAACCACTGAGTCTGCCTCAACCTGTACATCTGGGCCCAGGCAGCTAACTCCTCTGCAGGGCTTGAGCTTTGCAGGGCAAGACAGAAGGGAGTCTGGAAGGTGAAGCAGGTTACATTCCCCCAGGTTGATGCCTTATGGTGGGGAGTGCTTGACCCAAGAAAGATGGTGTCTTTGGGAGGTGTTTGAGAGGGACTAAGGACAGAAACCCTGGCTGTTGTCTCCTTAGTTCTCTAGTTTCTACTTACACAACTCTCATCTGCTTCATCTTTTCTCCACTGGAGCCCAGGGGGAGTGGCTGCAATGAGATTTTAGTGTTGGCCCTTTAAGAGAGCACCTGGCCTTCTAGCAGACTCCCATCTCTTCCTGGCAGACAAACCCCTGCTGATTTTTACAGCCAGGTATTGTGTAGGCATCTCTTCCTGCCTCTGGTGCTGTGGACTAGGAAATCTGGTGTGGGGTTGAGATCCCATGTTCCTCCAGAAGAGCCTTTGCACCTGAAATATCCCTCTGAATTCTCAGCCTCTGCATGTGGGTGGGGCCAGCCATTTTTGTGTCTCTGCCTTTCTTACCAGTCTCAATGTGATTTCTTTTGTAAATTCTTGGTTATAAGACTTCTGTTTAGCTAGTCTTAGGTTGGTTATTCAGGACGATTATTCTTAAATTTTAGTTGTAATTCCAGTTTGGTCCTGTGAGGAGGTGAGTATGCCTTCTACCTACCCTGCCACCCTCTTGGATCTACCACTGATTCCCTCTCACTCTTTTACTTTATTTTTATTTTTGGCAATGATATTAAGAAAATGATTTGCACACATAATTGCTATCAGTCCTTTGTTTTCTTCCAGTCATACCCAACTATTAAACCTTAGCTGCCTCTCGCAGAGATAGGCTCTGACCTGCTAATTTAATGTTAGAGGACAGTGGAAGAAATGTTCATCAGTAGCTTTGGTCCAAAGAGAATGTCATAGTCAATATTTCACCTTAAGATTATTTCAACCATTTTATACTTCTTTCTAACTTTCCTAATGAAGAATTATATTTAGGATCCCCTTATAATCCAATGTATCAGGCAGTTTCTTGGATTAAATCTGTTGACATGATATAATTTTAGAGGGTAACATTTTCACTCTCAAAAGTATTCTGAAGGTAAAACAAATTTTATAAATCTGCATCCAACTTTCTGGCCAGCTTCCCTGTTGTGTGGCATTTTGGGATAATTTCCAATCCAGCTGTCCTACATAAGCTTCTGAGAATGAGTTAAACACACTACATGTTGCTATACCACACCCTTCCAAATTCAGCTGGCAAGGGGATACCTTTAAAGAAGCAAAGGTGATTGGGCCTAGAGTGTTTCCTACAAACTCCACACCACAGAATGAATTAATTTCCAATGAATCTGAAACATATGGTACACAACGACCTTCTCAGAATGAGCCTCATTTAATAACCTTGGTAATCACTACATCTCCAAAACAGTTGGGGATTGTTACCAAATTCAGGACCTCTGAAATAAAATCTGAAACATATAGTCAAATAAACCACACTCTCCAGGGCCAAATTAATGTGTTTCTGCACTATTCATAGGAGATTTCCAAATGTATCATTTGGTGACTGTGGACTCAGAGCAGAGTCTGATCCTAATCAGACTCTGATCCAAAGGTCAAAAGACACCTAACCAGAAATGACTCAGTGAATACACCTTAAAAAAAATCACAAGTAAGCACTACTTTAGTTGAGGTGCAAATAAATACACATGTGCTGCTCCTATTTTCAGAAAATTAATGAACAATTTTAGTTATGGTGAAATAACCCCCCAAGGAAAAAGAAGACCAAAAACAACACCAAAAAATCCTTAGTCTTTAGTTTAGTAAGTTCTTCTAAACTTTTAATACATTACTTTAGTGTCACCTTGTCTTGCTGGGCTTTCTGACTGGCTTCAATCTTTCAAACAATTTTTGCAACTGGGTAGCAACAGCCTCAAGAAATGCTACATAAGTTAGTGCTCAAGTTTCATTTTTTTTTCATGTAGCTGTCCAGTTCTCCCAACACCATTTGTTGAAGAGGCTATTTTTATTCCATTTTATGTTGCTGCCCCCCTTTGTCAAATATTAATTGACCGTAGAGACTTGGGTTTATTTCTGGGCTCTCTGTTCTGTTCCATTGGTCCATGTGCCTGTTTTTATGCCAGTACCAGGCTGTTTTGATTACAGTGGCCCTGTAATACAGTTTAGTATCAGGTATTGTGATCCTTCCTACTTTACTCTTCTTTCTCAAAATTACAGCAGCTATTCGAAGTCATTTATGGTTCCATGTGAATTTTTGAAGTGTTCTATGTCTGTGAAATATGCCATTGGTACTTTAATAAATATTGCATTGAATCTGTAAATTGCTTTGGGTAGTATGGGCATTCTGATGATGTTAATTCTTCCATCCATGAACTCGGTATATGTTTCCATTTATTTGTGTCTTCCTTGATTTCTTTCTTCATTGTTGTGTAGTTTTCTGAATACAGGTCTTTTACCTCTTTGGTTAGGTTTATTCCTATGTATTTTATTTTTCTTGTTGTTATATTAAATGGGATGTTTTTCTTGATTTCTGCTTCTGCTGTTTCATTGTTGGTGTACAAAAATGCCTTTGATTTCTGGATATTAACTTTGTATCCTGCTGTTTTGACAAATTCATTTATTAGGTCAAGCAGTTTTTTGGCTGAGTCTATAGGATTTTCTATGTACACTATCATGTCATCTGTAAACAGTGACAGTTTGGTTTCTTCCTTTCCGATTTGGATGCCTTTTATTTCCTTTTCTTGTCTGATCGCTGTGGCTAAAACTTCCAATACTATATTGAATAGAAGTGGTGAAAGTGGAAAACCTTGTCTTTTTCCTGATCTGAGTGGAACAAAGCAACAAACAACAAGTGTTGGAGAGGTTTTGAAGAAAAGGGAACTCTAGTGCACTGCTGGAGGGAATGCAGACTTGTACAACCACTATGGAAAACAATATTGAATTTTCTGAGAAAACTGATAATGGGTCTGACTTTTGACCACAATTGCACTGCTGGGATTATATCCTAAGAGCCCTGAAATACCAATCCAAAAGAACCTATGCACCCCAATGTTCATAGCAGCACAATTTACAATAGCCAAGTGCTGGAAGCAACCTAGGTGCCCATCAGTAAATGAATGGATCAAAAAACTATGGTACATTCGCACAATGGAATTCTATGCAGCAGAAAGAAAGAAGAGCTCCTACCCTTTACAACAGCATGGATGGAACTGGAAAAGCATTATGCTAAGTGAAATAAGCCAGGCAGTGAAAGACAAATACCATATGATTTCACCTTTAACAGCAACCTAAACAATAAAACAAACAAACAAACAAAATATAACCTAAGACACTGAAACAGAGAATAGGCTGACAGTGACCAGAGGGGAGAGGGGAGGGAATTTCAGGGAAATAGAGGAAGGGTTTACAGGAACAAATATAAAGGACACATGGACAAAAACTAGGGGGTGTGGAAATGGGAGGGAGGTGGGGAAGGATGGGTGGGTGGGCTGGGATGGGAGTAAAGGACAGAAAACTGTACTTTAACAATTAAAATAAAATTTTAAAAAAAGACAAATTAAAAATAGAAAAAAGGAAAGAAAGAAATACTACATAATCTTTAAAGCTTGGGAGGTGTCTTAAATGTGAGGGGCAGTTTGCCTTCTGCCTGTTGCTAGTGGTAGCTGTTTGCAGATATAGGCTGGTTGTTGGGTTCGCTGCCTTATCTGCTCACTTTCCCCAGACTTCTTGGCTTGGGTGCCTTTGTTGCTGCAGAGCCCAGCCTGCTTGTTACATTTGACTGCCTCTTTCAAGGGCAGGAAATCTGTGCGGACCTTGACGTTCCTCCATCAGCAGCCTGTACAATCTGAGGAAGACAGCTCCTGCTGGCATCTGTGGGTAGCAGTGGAGTTGAAGGCCTTTTCCCCGGTCCTAATCAGCTGAGGATAACTGTCAGAAGCTGCTACTGGACCTGCCAATCACCACTGATTGAGCCGCACTTAATTATACAATCACATTTCTTACATTATGTTGAACCAAAGACAGGTTTGTCATATTTGGCAAATGATATATCTCATGCAATATTTGGCATACTTAAAAGTCGTTATTTATCTTAAACTGATAGATAACTGAATGTACTATATTTCTGTATTTTATCTGGCAGCTTTACCAGTGGAAAACTGAAACTCTTAGGTAAGGTAGCAGCAGCTTCCAGCAGTTCCACTAGAGCCTAGTGAATGAGACCTGAAAGTCAAAATGAGTGAAAATGCAAAATAAAGTAAAATAACCGAGTTTCTTTTGGTAAGTACCAAGAGCCTCAGTTCTCAGGAAGTAGGGTCCCCAGGTTAGTGATATCTTAGGAAAGGACCAGAATAAGGTTCCCTGGACAGGCCACCATCTGTTCCTCAGACATCATGCTGAGTTGTAGATCCTATGCCCATGTTTCTAGGTTGAGACTTGGTCCATGGACTCACAGACAAGGTCTATAGTCCTCATGGTCTGGTCTTCAGAGATGGCCCCATGAGGCAGGTCCGTATAAATGCGGGAAGAGCCACAAGACAGTTTTGCTGGTAGTATCACTAGTTGGTGACCATCTTGGAGAGCACTGCTTGGGGTAAATCCGCATGGCAGTGGGATGCTAATGCTAACAGGTAGATGAGGACAACACTAAGCTCCCTTTCAAGGGTTGTCATTCTTTGGGGCCAGGGTTGGGGGTAAGCTCTTCATGAAACTTCCACTACAAGAGCTCTACCAGCTACCCCATTTTCCCCACCAAGGCCAGGAGCAAGTTCCAATGCTGGTGAAAATGGTCCCAATCTCTTTCAACAGCAAACTCAGCACAGAGGCAGTGGATGTCCTGGAGAGTGGCTCCAGGGTAAAACCAAAGGCAGTATCAATGTCCTCTTCCCCTGTGTCCCCACACTTCTCCTCCCCGCCACAGCGGACATGCCTGCTGCACTGCAGCCCAGCCTCTATTGATTTTAAATTCACATTTTATCACATCATGAGATTCATAGATGTAATGGCTATTTTTGAAATTTTTCTGTTAATCAATTTTTTCATGAGTCAAACTACATTAAGTTAAATTGATTTAATTGCTGTATTTATAGTATATTTTAATACTCATTAATTTTGTTTTGTGGGACTCTCACGGGTTTTCTGTGCATGCTTTTCCATCTGAATGCTGTAGGCTTCTTTTAATGTTTCAAAAAGGAAACAGACTACTGGTATTTTTACCAATGCCTTAGCTTATAGGTCAATTTAGAGTGAAATATTTTATATTTATTCTTTACATGAGTCACTTAGATTTTGCATGTAACAAATCACCCAAAAGTTAGTAGTTTAGTATACCATTCCAATTTACAAATTGCAACACAAGTCCGGTCTAGCTGGGAGGTGCTTTTTGCTCTCAGCTAGACTCACAGATGTTTAGTCAAGCGCCTTACAGATTTCTGATTTTCCAGCCCCACAATCATGTGAGACCATTCCTTAAAACAAATCTGTTCTGTTTCTCTCAAATAATTCTGATAGAGACAGATGGACTCATTTGGGATAGCCCTTCTCTATTCTCCATGGTTTCTAAGCCTGCACCAGGCTAGCCCAGGTTGTTTTCCTCACGTGGCAAGGTAGGGCTCCAAGAAAGAAGGAGCAATGACGCAAGGTCCTGAAATGACACATAGAACCTTCCTGCATTTTATTGTCAAAAGCAAGAATGTTTTGCATACAGGAGTGGTGTATAAATCTTTTTTTGGGGGGAGGGGGAATCTAATATTATATGCAAAAAGTGTACAGCTTTTTACTTATTCAGGTTGTATTAATAGACTTGATTAGGGTTTAAAATATTTCTTGCATAGGCACTGAACACTTCTTAACCATTCTCTCAGGAATTTAATCATTTTATCTACTATTTTAAGTGGTATATTTACTTCCAATATTTTATTAAGAATTATTTATTTGTTCAGCAGAAATATTTATTTTACTACAATAATTTAGTAAATTCACATTTTATTAAATGACATTTTATAATTGTTTATTAATAGATTTGAATATTCTAGGAATACAATTATATCATCTTCAAATATTTATTTTTGATCCTTTTCTTCTAATCTTTACCTTCTCAGGTTTTTTTTATGTTTGTTTGTTTTGCTTTGTTTTCTCTAACTGTATTAATAAATACTTTCAGAGAAATGCTATTAGTGGAGATATTCTTGCAATATGTCACCATTAAGCATGATGCAAACATTGGTTTAACAGATCAATAACTAGACCAATCTGAAGGCATATCCACATATTCATTCCTTTTTAATTGTTTTATCATGAACACTTTTTAAGTAAAATATACCCATGATAAGGATTATCTGAATATTTAATATGGCAAATTTCATTATGAACTTTCTAAAACTGCACCATTTCATATTAATATAATAAGTTGATTTTTATCATAGTTTACTACTTTTTTAATGTGCTTTTGGGTTCTATCCTCAGATATTATAGTAAAGTATAAGCATCTTTAAAAGTAAAATTGGTATATAGTTGTCTGCTTTGTTGTTCAGTTTAAAGCACTTTGAAGTCTGTTGTATGGTGGTGACAACTTCCTGTTGAATTTTTGAAAAAAGTGTTATTTGTCACCATTGCTTCTGTAGTATCTCATTTCTTTATCTTTGATTACAGTCCTAGGGATATCCCTTAGTCTCTCTTGTCACAACTTTTAATGAACAATTTCATTTTCAGAAAATAAAAGAATCTGATCCTATTGATATTAAAACACTGATTTATTATCCAATTAAAACTTCTTTGCTCCTGAGCTCAGACCTGATTTGTTGGAAAACTTTAGGGAGGAAGGAAGGAAGGTCATGATTGACTTGTTCCTGCTCCTTTGCTATTGCTTGGCATGTTTGTTCTGTTGTTTTCTGCTCTTCCAAGGTCAAGGCCCAGGGAATCTAAAACCATTCTCATGTTCGCAGATCCCTAAGATTTATTGGGGTGGATGGATTTCTTATCTCTCATTTAAATTCCATCTCCTACAAAGAATTAATCATGTTTTATCAAGCTGATTCCTCCTTTCCCAATAGCACATGACTTTCTAAGCTACAAACCTCTCTTTCCTTTCTGATTCAAAGCATCACACATTAATTTACTGGGTATAACTAGCTTTAGGAAAAAATCTAAATAAACAATAAACAAGAGTTAATGAGTTTGTTACCTGAAACTGCTTAGCCTTAATTCAGTGAAAAATATCCAAAGCCAGTTTTCAGAATACATACATTGTAATTCTGCATGAGAAGCAGGAAAGTCCCTAATAGAATGGACCCTAATTTGAATATCACTACATTTTTTTTTTGCATTTGTGCAAGGTAAGCAGAGAAAAGTTAATGATGTGCCTTCAGGGGGTGATAGTGACACTTTAATTCCTACAAATATAGAGGCAGCGTGGTGTTTTGATTAAGAGGGAAGACTCAAGAGCTAGAGGTATGCACTTTTAAACAGTTCTATGACTCAGAGTTGTTACTTCACCTCCCTCTGTTCAATTCCCTTAACTGAAAGAGGCGATAAGTAATACTGATCTCATAGTATTGTAGGACATTTAAATTGTTTGTAAGGAGTTTCAAACAGTGTCTGACTCAGAGTAAGCATTGCATATGAGTTTATTAAATACATAAATAGAGATAGTTGGATGATGTTGAGTCATATAGCTTGAACACAATGGAAAATTACCATCTTGAGCAATATAATAGAACAGCAATTTCCACCTGATGTGCTGTGGTAGGCATGCCAGTGTGCTACAGTGATTCTTAAAACATGCAATACCCAACTATTTAGTAGGGCCACTGACCTCTTTTCCCTTAGATTGTCAAATAAAAAAATGACAGCATCCAACAAAACAATAGCCATCTAGTGTGAATGTTTTGTGTTGAATCATATAAGTAATGTCATGTAATAGATAATATTTTATAATATCAATAGATATTGTTGATCATGTTGCATAATAAGATTGCATTTGACTAGTTAATTATTGGTACCAGAAATCCTTATATTCAATGATGGTCACTTGATTTTTTAAAAAGGGATTTTGGAGCAAAAAGAGCCAGGTATTATTACTACTATTTTTTGTAAGTCAATCAGAATTGCACCTATTTTTTGTCATATGGGCAAAAATATATTTTTGGTGTGCCAAAGAATTTTAATAATTAGTTTATATGTGTCATGAGATGAAGAAGGTCAAAAACAGCTTGGATAAAGAAACACACAAGTATGAAAAGTTGGGGTCATGTAAGTCTCTCTTCATTGCAGAGCTATATTCCCCATTTAGTTTCTGACTCAGCAGTAAATATATGGAAAGAGAAATAAACAAGACATTTTTCCTGGTATTTAGGAATCTTTCTCTGGGTAACCTTTATTAGTAATTTTGAAAATGTCTTTCTGTATTTCTCTCACTGACAGACTCTGGAAATATTATAATCTAGTGTGTGAAGGCTCAATAATTGACAGAATATAACAAAGTAAGACAAATAGTACTAGAAAAAACACATAAGAAGAAACCAGTTAAGATTGAATATTAAGATAGGAAACCATTTAATACATGTTACTTTACCACTTTGTGGCAGAAAATTTCTCTCTAGACTGGCTGTTGAAGCCTCTCTCTTCTCTGCTTCTTCCTTTTTGCCTTAGAAAAGTACTCCTCGGACAACAAATGCCTATTTATCTATCATATACTTTAAGTTTGCACAACTAAATAAGTTAAATAGAGTTCCTCTTATTCAAAAGCATGTTACTATCACCACCCATCATCCAAAACTTCATAAGTAGAGAAGCCTCATTTTAAACAGCAATTTATCTATTATATTTACTAGAAGTGTTAATTGTGTCTAATTAATATAGCTATGTTGTTCATCCAAATATACTAGATGTGAAATTCTAAGGACTTTTAGTTTTCTGTTATTATAAACTCAACATATCTATAATTAAATTCATCTTTTATTTTCTTCCTTAAAAGCCTGCTCCTTGTATGTACTATTTATTCATTTAAGGTGGTCCTCATTCTACTGGGGACATACACAGGATCTAGTCATGTTTGGGTCCTCCTTTTAGTTTCACACAAATCTGTCACAATATCATGCCAATACTTTAGTGGTTATATATCAGCCAATAATTAATTCTTCTTCTCAATGACACCAATCTTGGCTCTCATAACAAACACATGAGGGGTGACTGAAATAGCCACATACATTTTCTCTCATATTCTTAACATCTATTAGACATATCTTCTACTATTCTCTAATAATGATCTAAAGTATTTCACAGATCTCAAAAGTTTTGGTGGATGCTGAGCAAAAATGGACCCTCTTTCCGTCTACTAATCTCTAAGATGACAGTTTGACAACAATCACGCTGATCTTCACATCTGAGTTCTTCAATGGACTTATTTCTGTTCACCTTTGAGCCATAGCCTACCTCCTTCTACCTTTCTGTAGTCCTCTTGCATGTGTGCCCGCACAAGTCATTAGTGACAATTCTAGACATGATACACGTCTTCTGATGAGATCATATTTTCTGTTCGTTCAGTGTACTGTATTTTCTGGTTAAGTTTATTTTCTAGTTGAAGTGGACAATTAGTTTTCATGATATTTAGAAAGAAATAAATGGGAAAATTAAGAATTTTATATAATTTTGTCACAGATTTATTTATATGATTTTTACATTGATGGATTTCTGAATATATCTTACACTATGTGTGATGTGGAGATAAAAAAAGTTCCAAAGAAAATCAAAAGTTAAGAAAATCAATATTATCCGAAGCCAAATTACTAAATTTCATATCACATGAAATTGATTCTCAACTATGTAACAATGGATGAGGTGGAATAATATGTGCTTCTCGGTTTCAAGTTTCATCAAATATAAAGAATAAACTGCAAAATTGTTTCATGTAGTTTTAAACACATCACACTTTCTTTTGAAAGATAACTTAGAAAACTATAATGATCAAAGTTTTAGAAAGAAGACTTATTGGAGAAAATATACACACATTTTGCTGTAATGAGACCAATGATTTCTTATATTTATGTATTTATGCATAGTTTAGTTTCCCTGATTTTCTTCCTTCATCAATGTAAACTTTTATTCTTTGTTTTTATGCTTCATAAATTCAGTTTCCATTTACAAAGAGTGATTAGTTTGTTTAATACATTGTATAGAGGAAAAATATGCCAATTCATTTTCTTTCTTTTTTGTCATTATTTTTAATGATGCCACAAATTTTCCATATTTTAATTTAATTATTTAACTGTGGTTCAGTGATTTAAACTATAAACACAATGACAAATGGTGAAGTAAGAGAATTAGATCAAGTTATTTATCAATAAATTATTCTAAATGGGTTCATATTTCTTCCACAAAGCAAAATGTAATAGTTTAGAAGTCTGCACAGGAGCAAGAAGAAAAATAAAGTGAATAAATTGTATTACAACAGCAGGATTTCAAATGGGAGCAGATCAGGGAAAATGAAGTGGTTATTTTTGTTTTAACATCTATAGATTTACAAAGGAGAGTTTCACCTTAAGCAGAAATAACTAAAAATGTCATTTGGTAAAAAAAATATTTTCCTAAATGACAGATGAATTTGAAAAGAGCTTTCTTTTCCTTCTGTTTATACATTAGTTTAAATGGTAAGCTTGTTATCATCACAAGTGAAGCCTGTCAGATAAAAGTACCTGAAAGGATTTTAGTTTCAGTTCACAGATTTTAATCTATGTGGAATCTGATACCAAGACAAATATAAAGTATGTTAAAAATGTTTTCTAAAATATTAATCTTTGTATTTTTATAGAGCTGAAGATCAGATGTATCTTCTATATTTTATTTAGATAATTAATTTTATTAATGTTTCAGGAAGTTACAGAATGACTGAATGTTCATTAGACTCTTTGAGAGCTCCATTAAACAGATTGCCTAAGATTACTTGAGAATTTTTAATTTCATTAAAGGGAAGAAGTTATAGAAGTAAGACTTTATTCTATCCATTTTTATTTCTATTATACAAAGAGAATGATAAAAATTAATCAGCAAAAATGCATTTGTATCATCCTATACCAGTTTTTTTTAAATAACAATGAAATATGGAGCCATAAGTGGGAATGTATCCAAGGAGCCCACACAGAGATATTAGTTATTATGTTGGTAAATATTAATGTCAAAATGTATTTAAATATATAATTTGGTCACAATCATCAATTATAAAATATATTGTTTTTGTTATACAGCTTTTAAGTTCTAATCAATATAATAATTCATCTTAGATCATAGGAACAAACTGTATTCAGGTTTAGAATATGAGAACTCAATTTCATTCATACTCTACTATAATAAAACATTAACAGTATGAGCTACCTTACCTTCCTTGGGATTTTTTATTTATTTATCTTGTGCAAATTTACCTGGAAATCACTGAAAATTATAAAATATTGAGAACTGAAAATATCACACACTGTGCTTGGTTCTATAGACAGTAGGGTTATAATGTCAAACATGATGACAGCCTTCATTGAGTTTATAGCATTCTATAAGGATATAAAAGTGACAGGTCCTATAAAATTATGTACAGAGTCTCTTAATTGAGAGTAGAACATGGGAAAAAAAGAGGCAATGGGGCAAGCAGAAATGACAAAGTCCTTTCTGAGGTAATGACTTCAATGTTTAGTTTTAAAGTAGAGACAATGAGTTTTCTAAATTAAGGCATAGGGTTAAGAATACTACAGTTATTTACATGATGGAATACTATGCAGCAGAAAGAAAGAAGGAGCTTCTAGCCTTTGCAACAGCATGGATGGATTCTCAGAGCATTATGTTAAGTGAAATAAGTCAGACAGTGAAAGACAAATACCATATGATCTCACCTTTAAGTGGAACCTAATCTACAAAACAAGCAAGCAAGCAAAATATAACCAGAGACATTGAAATTAAGAACGATCTGACAGTAACCAGATGGGAGGTAGAAGGGGATGATGGAGGGAAAAGAATGAAGGGTTTTCAGGAACAACTATAAAGGACTCATGGACAAAACCAAGGGGCAGTGGAATCAGGGGAAGGAGGTGGGGGTGATTGGGCTGGGGGGGATTGGTGGGGGGGAAATTAAGACAACTGTACCTGAACAACAGCAACAACAAAAAGAACACTACAGTTAAATGAAATTGTGATGGATAGAAAAAATGAAATAAAAATTTATTTTAAAAATGTTTCAATTTCTAGTGGAGATGGCCAGAAGTCATTTTAAAATTATTATATCAGAAAATAAAAATGGTGGTTAAGGTAACAGATACTTGGGCCAAACAGATTGTGACTGAAGCTGTGAAAATGGTAAAAGTTTTTGTATAAGGATATGGCAAAGTCTTTATGAGTTTCATTAACATAAAGACCAAATAATATCATTAGTTATTAACTCACAGGGAATCATATTTGTTTCCCAAATGCATATAAAAGACTAGATAGAAATACATAAATGTGATAAATGTTTTTAGTCCTTAATTACTGAAAATCTGGGTGATATTTTTCTTCTTTTTAGCTTTTTGTATTAAATTTTCTCTATCATGTGATAAATATAAAATTGCTGTTTTCAAGAGTATTTAGATATGATCCCAATTTGCTTTTGCTTATGGAGCAAGGTACAAGGCAAGATATTTTTAAGGAGTCTACTTTAGTATGTCTACTAAAATAAATCAAATAAAATGATTAAGGTCTCATTTTAAGCAAGTTTAACATGGAAATGAATATTAAAAATGGAATCAGCATAGTTGAATATTTAGGACTATTTATTAAGTGGAAATCAAAAAGTAATATTCAAATACTTTGGAAGAAAAAGGAAAATATTTAGATATTAAGAAAGATTGAATAAAATTCAAGAGAATTTTATTCTGGAGAGAAGGGGGGCACGGTTTTAGGTCTCCATTCTTGAGATCTGAATGTGTCTCACAAATCCTGCTGGGTTTTGCTGTCCTCAGCCTTCAGGAGAAGTGAAAGCTATAATGTGTCTTACCAATGAGGATAAAGGAGACCTTTGATATACTTAGATATCTTTTTCCTTTGATAGACCATGCTGACTACAATAAGAAGTGCTACTCAAATTTGTTTTCTTTGTTTTAGAATGTCCATATTTTAATGGCATCTAGGAATACACATGTAAAAGTTATGTTTAGTACCAATAGAATTTGAAATACACAATCCTCGTAAGTCCAACATTATTGATATTACAAATGAATAAGTACAGAAAATAAATGATCAATCCTTAATATTATTAAATTACAGAAAGACACTGAGATACATGGATTTTAAAAGAAAATATATTGTATTAGTAGGTTAAAAAATACAATCTGATTTTAACTAGGATGTTTTCATAAACCTTTGACAAGATGAGTAGTGTTTCCAATTGCCACCCAATGTCAAAGTTTTGATTTGTGTCACAATGTAGTACCTTTTCGTTTTAATTATCATTGGAATAATGGAGTAAAATCTAGTATAAAGCAGATCAGTTTGAACTATATAAAAAGGTTTTGTTATTAAAACACCAATGCAATCTTGAAAGCAGGTCATTGTTGTAATGCAATCTGACACTTTGATTGTAACCTAATGGGCAGTTGTTCTGATGATTGGTTAAAACATGTGCAAAATCAATCAAGGAAATTATAGAACATCCCTAAGTGAAATGAATTCTTTAGGTTTTTAATTGAAGTTTCTTTTATGCTGCAGACGTTTCTTTCTTAGGAGAGGAGCAGATCCTGAACAATATTTGAGCATTGTTTTCCTATATTCCTCAGATAATAAAATGTACTATGATGACATGCCAGAAAATAGAAACAATTAACAATTCTCTGAATATTTATAGTTTTTTTCAAAACATTAAAAAAAATGTTCTCCAGACATCTTTGTTTTTAGCATTATAACATAAGAGTCGCTGTGTTGGCTTCTTTATGCACTGACCAGTACAGAATGAGTATTTCACAGTATTATTTATACATTTATGAGTCTTAAATAACATAATGAGTACAGAATTTTGTAGATGTGTCTCATTTCTACCTATCAACATATTATAGTTTTATTTTCTGCATTCATAAATACATGATTTAGACATTAGAAGGCCTTTAATCAAAGTGACAATAAGCTGACCTAGAAAAACCCTGGTATTTCAACTGTCTTTAGTTTGGAACCTATGCTATTTTACCTAATTCAAAGTCACACATGTGCACGAGGCTGTTTCTTCTGTGATGAAAGCAAATAGGTAACCTTGGAAGCAAGAGGACTTATTAACAAGTGGTCTGGATTGATAGAGCTGCTAGCACTCTCACAGTGGCCTAAGAGTTCAGTTGTTATTGAGCTGATTTTCATTAACTGTGGACTGGCAGAACATCAAGAGAAACCAGTGCAGACAACAACAAAACATGCCTGATAAAATATTGGCAAATAGCATTCTTACTAAAAAGGTCAGTCAAGGTACTGCAAGGCTGTCTCTTACTTGGAAAACACTAAACTAATTAGGAATATAAAACCTTATTATCAACATAAGAATAAGTTAAGTATTCTTTTGGGTAAGACCCAGGATTTATTGGAGATCAGGGAATTTAATATTTTAGTATCATATTCTTGCTTAATTTCTGCTTGAGTCATCACTCAAATATCTGTTAATTTCTACAATCTTAAAAATCAAATTCTCAAAAATAGCTTAATTTTCAACTTATTGGGAATAATTTTGTAAATATTAAAAATTTATGGAATTAGTTACCATTAAGATGATAGTCTAATTTTGCAGTGGAATAAATGAATGGAATTATAAACCCAGAACATGATTTTCTGATTCTCAGAATACTATTCTTTCAATGTAGGGTAATGTTTCTGAAACCAGAGATATTTGAACAGATAAAAAAGGAGTCTTAATGAGCAAATTTTTGTCAGTGTGTTATTCTCATTTCAATTATCTCTTTCTTCTGTTCTCAGCTTATCATTATTACTTAGTGATGTTGATGTTTAAACATAGTTTATTGAACTCTTGTCATTTATTTGGGTTTCATTAATATATACCAGCCTCCATTGCAATTTGCAAGCTTATAGAATCCATGGACATACTATCAAGTATCTGACCAATACTCTTCAAAACTATCAAAGTTATCAAAGAAAAATATTGCACCCACTCCTGATAAAAACCCTCAACAAAAGGGGAGTAGAGGGAGCATGCTTCAACATAATAAAGGCCATATATGAGAAACCTACAGTCAATATCATACAATATGGAATTTCCTCAGAAAAACTAAAAATGAAACTGCCTTTTGACCTGGCAGCTCCACTGTTGGGATTATATTCTAACAATCTTGAAACACCATTTCAAAAGAATCTATGCACCCCAATGCTCATAGCAGCACAATTTACAACATTCAAGTGCTGGAATCAACCTAAGTGCCCATTAGTAAATGAGTGGATCACAAAACTACAATTCATTTACACGACGGAATACTACACAGCAGAAAGAAAAACGATGGAATACTACACAGCAGAAAGAAAGAAGGAGGTCCTACCCTTCGTGACAGCATGGATGGACCAGGAGAGCATTATGCTAAGCAAAATAAGACAAGTGGTGAAAGACAAATACCAAATAATCTCACCTATAAGTGAAACCTAATCAACAAAACAAACAAGTGAGCAAAATATAAACAGACATTAAAATAAAGAACAAACTAACAGTAACCAGAGGGGTGGGGGGAGAGGGATAATAGGGGAAAATAGGGGAAAGGCCATCAAAAAATAACATTTTCTGTCAATCTAAAATTGTTCTAAAATAAACACTATCTATCTACACATACACACACTCTCATCCCAGATATGGTGTATGGTCACAAATAAAGGATCCCCTAACCAAACACTCAGTGCCTACTGATCTTTGATTAATGAGCTCCAGTTTTCTGTCAGTCAAGGGAAATGTTAAAACAAGACCAACATATCTTCTTGTGGAACTGAGGGACCACCTCCCTCCCTTGTGGTTTTAAAGCCTGTCTCCCACAGGCCCAGCTTCTTCACTCTACTCCCAAGTGGCCTGAGTAGTGCATGGCTCTTCCCAGACTGTGAGAACACATGACTAACAAATGGCTGTCCATCTCATCCCTCCAGTGTCAGGCATTAGGTTCAGACATCTCCATAACCCCAAGGTGTGATTCCCTCCCTCAACAACAAGGTGAAAAAAAGGTCATCAAAGCACCAAGAGAAAAGTGTCCAAAAGACTCTAAACTATCTTTATTCGTCTATCTTGTGTTTCCAATTTCTCAACTTGCCAAGTTATGCTTCTCTAATTATCTCCATGTTTTCCTAACCTCTTATGGGTTTCTAATTCTTTATTTTTTCCATATTATTTTTCTCTTTTCACTTATACATTCTAGAATTCTAAAGACTTTATGGAAGCTGGGTAATGGCTCCACCACCATATGTAATCACCCTAAGATAGTCTTTGCTCTATCTTCTCTTCAAGGATAGTTTTTCAATTAATCATTTGAAGCTTTACAGTTTATGGCTTAGACACATTTGGTGACAACATTACTAGTCTGTCACTATCATTATTCTTTCTATGAGTTACATGGTGTAATCAAAATCTTCTTTTTAAGAAATTATATCAGTCTTTACTTCATGTTAATTGTCATATTTAGATTTAGTCAGGTGAGAGTTAACTTTTTTAAACTTTATTTTCTAATCTATTCATGCAAATTAGCTCAAGGTTTCTGACAAGTTAGTGTTGTTTCATGATTTAAATTCATTTATATATGAACAAAAGAACTCAAATAAATCATAACATTTTATCTAAAAATATGTATGCTCTTTAGAAAATAGCAAAGGTTGATAGACTGGAATAAAACCTGCAATTATATGTATCTATATTGCATACTAATGATGTATAGCAGTGCCTTTTTTGTATGATCAATCTACTTCTGCATATACTATGTACTAATGGTCCATGCATTCACTGATATTGAATGACATAATTTCTGTGCACTTCTGTGTTAATGACTGGAGTTAACTATTTCTATGAAATAATTAAATAATACAGTCCCAACAATGCTATGAAGAAACAGGAAAATAATCCATAGGTTAATAAATAGTTTTAGCAAGTAGCAAAAAAAAAAAAAAAAAATGCTGCTACCGCAAAGAGCAAGATGTATAGTGTAGTGGTCATCTTTGCCAGTTTAGAAGATATGCCTTTTAAATCAGCTAAGATTGGCATCTCTTTTGTTTTGTTTTGTAAAGGTAGCTGTTTGAGTACTTTTTCTGTTTAATTTTTTTTTAACTGGAGCATATTCTGGTGAATTTTCCCTTTCTAGAAAATCCATATTCACCCAAAATTCAAATATACGGTACCTTAATAAGTAAGTGTTGAACAAGAATAAATGAAAAGTGTTGATGTGGATGTATTTAGACCAGGAAAGGATTGCTAAGAGAGCACTCTCCTGACAGGCTCCAGGCACAAAGGCAACTTATCTGTGAGACTGAATGAGATGGGGCATTGAGAAGGGTCGATCCTTGAACTGATTCCTGATTAAAATACGAGAAATAAAACAGGTTTGCTAAATAATAGTGGTTCATCTGAGACTGGATCCAAAATGCCTTTTACTCTTTCCTAAAATTATCCAAATTCTACCATTATTTTCGAGACCCATTTTCAATTACTTCTCCATATAAAAGAATCAAGTCATATTTCCTTTTTTCCTCAACTTCCAGTTTCTATCCAATTAGCTCAAATAACTCCATAGGTGAAATATTTTTTATTTATTCATTTGAAAGAGAGAGAGAAACATTGTTTTTTGTTTCACTTACTTATGCATTTATTGGTTGTTTCTTGTATGTGTCCTGACTGGAAATCAAGCCTGAATCCTTATATCTGGAAGATGCTCTAACCAACAGAAAGACCAGACTATGGCTTATAAGTGAAGGATTTTATGGACCCATATTTTCTTCAATTTATCAGAAGCTACAGTAAATTAAATATTATATCATAAACTTCTTTTACATTTGACTTCACCAAGGACAGCTGTTCACTGATTTCTACTTCCATTTTACTGTTCCTAACACCACTTTCTCCTCACCCAGTCTCACTCAGTGTTCTTTTACTGTAACCACGCCTTTGCAATCATCCTCACCCACTTCACCTACCTGTCTCTCTATCATACTCAACTGAAGAATATCTCACGCAGGCTAAGTTCAACTCTCCATAAGTAAATATGGGGAAACACACGTGTATGTGTGTACTCCTACACACATACTATTGCAACAATCTGCCATTTTAAATTCAGGGTCACTAATATCAAGTGAAATCGTAGTCATGAAAGTAATTCTCCATTTGCCTAGGATTCCAGTGTCTCTAACCTTTACTAGTCAAGATAATTTAGGTTATTCTGTTAAAATAATCACCTCCTAAACTTCAGTGTAAACAGACAAACAAACAATGACCCCACTTCTCATTCGTTCAAAATATGCAAGATTGAGAATCTTTCCTAGACAGCTGTTGTATAATTGATGGTTTAGCATTACCCTTTACAGGGTCTTAAGATACCACTATTGCAGTGTCAGGGGAAAAGCTCTTTAGGAAATCTATCTCAGGCAGTCAATCGTTTGCCTGAGGAAGAATTGATTTTCTGAAATAAATCTTTCAGAAAAGTGAAACATATTTAAATGAACAAACTGAGTCAAATGATGACATCTAAGTTAAGAAGAAAAATTGTTGCCAAATATAGGTGCATATATGTCAAAAATGTTCTAAAAAAAAAGTTTATATGCGAGGTGATGGGTGTGATAAATTGATGGGGAAATCTTTTCGCAATATATACATATATCAAATCATCATGTTGTATCCTTTAAATATCTTGTAATTTGTCAATTAGACCTCAGTAAAGCTGGAAAAGTACAGGATTCCTAGTTAAATTTGAATTTGCAAAATAAATTAATAATTTTAATATGTGTATACCATGTGATGTATTGGAAAACATATACTAAAATATTGTCATTTACCTGAATTAGAATTTAATTGTGTCCTCCTCTTTATCTAGCATCCCTACACCGAAGTACCAAGAGAGAATAATGGAAAACATTAGTGAGCAGGACTATGTAAATCACCCAACCTTTTTATATCAGAGCCCATATAAAAATTATAATGTCCCTACCCTTTTGGAGCCCCAGTTGAGTTTGTTTATGGCAACAGGTAACTGACCCTGGGGATTTAGGTGCCCCAGATCCTGACCTAGTCACTCTGAGGAATAAACAAAGTAGCATAAGATCATTCAGTGGGTTCTGCCTTGAACTCTTCCTTCTGCCAGATCTCCTTCAGGTGTTCCACTGCATGCCTACATAACAATTGGTTATTCATTAATTGATTGATGGACCTTTTTCTGATTCCTAAATTTTTATTATTGACAATGCCAGGTAATGAACTTCAAAGTGGCCAATTTTAATAAAGTAAGTAGTTAAATATCTTCTAAGCAACTTAATAAACTATTTGGTGCTGCATAAAATCTTTGATCCTAGGATCTGAATGTTCGTAATTTTTTTAAGTGTCATACCAAGCTGATAACACTGGTCTAAACAGATTTTGAAATATGTTGTTTTGTATACCTCTTGAGTTCACCAGCCTAGCTCTAAATGATGTAGAAAATTTCTTTTTAAGGACAGAGGTTGAAGGAAATTTTCCTTTTGAATTATTCATGCCTTGCTCCTTATGAGAGTTAATGCTTTAGGAAAGTATTATTTTTGGTTTCAAGTGTTTGGTTGTTTGACAGGACTAGATAAAAAGTTTAAGACAGTATTGAATGGGGTTCAGCCTAGGGACAGCCTTGAATTCCAGGGAGTATTTGGCCCTTGGTTTACTTCCCCAAAATATAGCTCATGACTAAGTATATAATGCAAATACTTTGTTTCATGAAAGAATGACCAAAATTGAAATATATATAAATAAAATATATTCATTAATGCCTTCCTTAGAAAAATCAGTTCTCTAGGTCTTCTACCATTCTAGCAATTGAGTAAAACATAGTTTCCAAACAATTTCTTTGAATCAAAGTTTGATAATGAAATAGAAAAATAAAATATTTAATAAATGATCCAAACTTACACACATTTTGTGTCTAATAAAAAATCTGGGGGCCTTATTTTTATTTCCAAACCTAAGCAAATATTGTTTAGATCATGTTACTGAAGAAAGACAGTAAAACAATTTTTTTAATTTAAATGTTCCTCATCTGTGATGAAAGAATATACAAATATGCAACAAAGTAATACTTTTGAGTCAAATCAGGCCCACATTTTATTATCACACACACAAAGAAAACAACAAAAACTTGCTATCTGCAAGTTATAAATAAGTGTCATAAAATATTTAAATTATCCAACTTCTGGCACACTTGGAATTCATATACAATTCAGTTCACATAAATTTGTTACCTGGAAACAAACATATCTAAAGAAAAAGAATTGGTATCTCATGGTACTCGGGATAAATCTGAGATGGGATTATTACAGTGTATTTATTTACGGTGAAAAATATCACAGATGAAAAAATTAACAGTCACATTGTTATTATTTAACTCTACATAAATGGTTTCAATATAAATACTCTGAGTGTGTATAAATCAATAGGAATTCTATCATTAATAATGATTATTTCTAGACACATACACATGCAAATTCCTTCTTGGGTACATTTTTTGACTTCTACAAAGAGCTGTAATGAAAAGTATCTATCATCGTGGGCTATATATGAAATATTTATTTTTTCAAAGGTATGTCAGGAAGGCCATATGACAAATAGACAGAATAGGCAATAGAAATACTTATGACACAAACGTTTTTCTCAGAATAGCTTTTTCTTTTTATGTTTTTAAGAAACAAAATCTAGCAAGCAAGTCAATGTACTGCTTATAGTAATCTAAATATCCAGTGTTACTCTCTTATAATTTCTAAGATGAAGGACTGAAATTAAAATCAATATTCATCTTACTTTAAAGTCTATCTTCTCTCCTGTTCATCAAAACTCCTATCAGTAAAATTTATTTGTTACATTATTAAAAATCATTTTTAATATATGAGCAGCATTCATATGTGTACATGTATGTGCATACATTTTTTTCAAGATTTGTAATTAAAATTATAATAATCAGGGGTGTTCTCTGGCCTTTTACTGATGATTTGATCCTTTTTCAACACACATACTCACACATATTTTATTGCTTTATAGGTACATATATTATGGCTCATCTAGAAAGCCAATAATCTTAACTATTCTTTTGAGTATAGTCATTAGCATTAATAGAAATATGGTACAATGAAACTTGATTTATATATTTCCTTTTTAATTATATGTTTTATAGAAATTTTCATTTCAAATAAACCAGTTCTATTAAAAATATCAAAAGATAGTTTTTATTTCTGTAATAATAAATCTATTTGAAGCATACTTAGGTGGCACCATGCATATAATCAATTAAATTATAAACATTATATGATCAAAGTTATATATATTTGAATGCATTTTAAATGCATTCAACATATCAACATTATATTATATAATTTAACAAAAATTGCTGGAACTAATAATATGAATATTTAATATTATTTGAGATATCTAAATGACTGTTTTAGACATTATATGTATATCTGCCACTGTAAATAATAATACAATCAGCAGAAACATGGTATTAAAACAGAATACCTCATTTTTAAACCCAGAACTACATTTACTTTTTAAAGTATATTTTACTGAATATACTATTACAATTGTCCCAATTTTTCCCCATTTGCTTCCCTCTACCCAGTAACCCCTTCCCTACAGCCATATGCTCCCTTAGTTGATGTCCATATAAAGTCCTTTGACTTCTCCATTTCCTATACTATTTTCAACATTCCCCATCTATTTTACACCTACCAGTTATGCTTTTAATCCCTGTACCTTTTCTCTTATTCTCCACCTGCCCACTCCAAGATGATAACCCTCCAAATAATCTCCATATCTATGATTCTGTTCCTGTTCTATTGATTATATAATTCTAAGTTTAAATCACTAAGTCATCCAATCTGCATTTGGGACAAAAATTTACATGAGTAATCAAATAAAAAATTATCTTTAGCAAATCATTATTTATAACCACTACCTGCTAATCAGAAAGTGTAACAAAAGTTACAATTTCACAAATACAAAATGGTAAATTTATGGTGAATTTTTAAAGAAAATCTCAGGTGATTTATCAAATAACTTTACCATATCCTTTCATGTAATAAAAAAAACCTCTAATTAAATTTTTTCCCAAATAAAATATGTAATTTTTTTGTCTGCTTCTCCTTTTGCTTTTTAACACTCATGGTTTGGATGGTCCCAAATCACCAGGATTCTGCCTTTGCCCCTACACTCCATTCAACCAATTCAACTCTTACCAGACTTGGATAACTAAATAGTTTTGTTTATTGTTTCAATGAATTATTTTGTTCTCTCCTTCCATTATTTAAAAAAGAGATTCTCAGTACTTACTGCATGCTAAAACCTCCAATAGAGCTTTAAAAAGTGATAATGTCTAAAATCTAGCCCAGGGATTTCAATTAAAGAATATTGAGGTAGGATCTAGGTATTTGGGTATTTTTCAAAGAACCACGGGGGATTGTAATGACAACCAGGCCTGAAAATGTCTTCAAAATTTGAACTGGAACTGCAAACTACATTTTTACCTTTGATCTTACTTTAGACAATCTATGGCTGGAGAAACACACATGTACACACACAAACACACACATATAGTTGTTTCATTTTGTTAATTATAAAATGAATGACTGATACCTCAGTCTCAAAAAACAATGTTGCAAATCCTACCCTAATCTCAACTGGCAGTAATATTAGTATGATTAATAATCCTTTTTGTAGAACAATTTCCTGATCTTTGGCTTCTTTACGTGGATAACTATGGTGAATTTTTTGTGACTTTTGTTTATCATAACTTCCCCTTATTTTCCATTATTCATTTGGAGTCATCCATATTTATATAAGAATGTAGAATCATTTTTCTTAGCTACTCAAATAACCAATCTTTTCTTTTCTAATAACTGTTTTTATCTTGAAATGTACAAGTTTTCCTTTTTCTTCTTTTTGTCATTCCTCAATTTAGTACCTTGAACATAAGCCTGTCAACTTTTCTTTTTTTTAATCCTCACTTGAGGAAATATTTGTTTGTTTTCTTCATTTTAGAGAGAAACCAAGGGGAAGAGCAGGAGGTGAAGAAAGAGAGAGAGAGGGGGGGAGAGAGAGAGAGAGAGAGAGAGAGAGAGAGAGAGAGAGAGAGAGAGAGAGAGAGAAGAAACACCTGCTGACTGGTTGTCTTCCATATCCACCTGGACTGTGGCTTGAACCCCCAAAGTAGGTATTGGGCTTGATCGAAAATTGAACTCTGGCTCTCTTCTATGCTGATGAAATTCTCTGCATTGACAGACATTTTTCCAAGGACTTTTGGGAGAACACTGACTTCTTTTATTGTAATCATATATGACATTCAACAGCTTGTACCATTGTTTATACATATGACATAGTCTGATCAACAGCATGGAGAAATTGTATAATACCAAACACTTGTAGTTTTTGACAATTTTTTCTTTTAAAATGTGGTTTTCTTAATTTTCTTTAAATTAATCATATAAAATGATCAAGCATTCATTATTTAAGTACTTGGTCATTTGTGCAACTGCTGTTTTGAGTTTCATAAACTGTTAGCTACACAAACATCTGAAAAAATTTTTGATAAAGCCTGCTGTTGACAAAATACGAACACTTAAACATCCCTTAGTTTCTGTCTTTTCATTCTTCTATCAAGATAAAGCATGTATATTTTTAAGTCATTGAATATATATTTTTAAAATTACAATTCAAAGCAGGTTTCCTACTACTCCCCAATTCAGTTCCATAAAGGCAAGTGTTTAGATTGTTTTCAGACATGTCTTCTAGCATCTACAATAAATAACATGCATAGTCTCTAATTACCAGATAACTCAACTTTAGAATTTACCAATTTATTTTGTTTTAATTAGATGGGCATTTAGCCATATTAAACTTCTACTGTCTTACTTCAATTAAAATAATCATGAGAATTTAAAATATGTATAATTAAAAATGTGCTCTAAAATGAGATTACATTTTCAACATGCTTATCCATCTACATTAGAAAAAATTTAGAGTTATAGTTATTTTATGTAAATTATAGTCAACATAAGATGCAATAAAAATATTTTATAAGATTTTCAAAGACTTTGAGGCCTGTTTTTTTTATAATATATTTTTATTTTAATTGTTGTTCAGGTACAGTTTTCTGTCTTTTACTCCCATCCCAGCCCATCCCCCCCAACCCTCCCCCCCTCCCTCCCATTTCCACACCTCCTAGTTTTTGTCCATGTGTACTTTATACTTGTTCATGTAAACCCTTCCCCTTTCCCCTGAAATTCCCTCCCCTCTCTGCCCTAGTCATTGTCAACCTGTTCTCTATTTCAGTGTCTTTGGTTATATTTTGCTTGTTTGTTTGTTTTGTTGATTAGGTTCCTGTTAAAGGAGAGATCATATGGTATTTGTCTTTCACTGCCTGGCTTATTTCCCTCAGCATAATGCTTACCAGTTCTATCCATGCCATTTCATTGCAAAGGGTAGGAGCTCCTTTTTACTTTCTGCTGCATAGAATTCCATTGTGTAAATGTACCATAGTTTTTTGATCCATTCATTTTATTATGGGCAGCTAGGTTGCTTTCAACACTTGGCTATTGTAAATTGTGCTGCTATGAAAATTGGTGTATGAGGCCTGGTTTTTTCTAATCATTTATCTTAACTACAAAATTCTTCTTTAAAGAAACTAGTCAGAAAAAAATTTCTTTAAGAACATTTTGTGAGAGGAAAGCTTTGGGCAAAGTGATTTTACTGACATAGAACTCTGACAGGTTAGTGACTCAGGCTTAAAATCTTCTCACAGAGTTATTGTAACCTACACAGAGAGATCACCAATCTTTTACTCCTTCCATGTATGTTCCTAACTGTAATTTAAATCTACCTTTGTAAATTATAGAAATTTTATTTTAGACTTGAATAATTCATTACTGACAAAAATACCATTTAGCATACTTAATATGCTCCTGATAAAAAGAGAGATTTTAAGTTTCCATGGCACTCAATTTGAATATAGGTTAGGTCAAGATGCTTTTCACTAAAGCAGTATTTAAATATTTGATTCAACATTTGATTAATATCTTTCATTATTGCCAAGCACTGACTTTAATAGAAGTGAGTTGATTTAAATAAAGGTGATTATTTAAGATGAATAGTGTTTGCGAACGCAGGTGGATAATGAAAATAAAACCATTAAAATTTGCCAGATATCAAAAAAGCAATGTTTAGAAGGAAATCTGTAGATTTGAATGCTCATACCAGAAATAAAGAAAATGATAAAGTCATTTATCTGTGATTAAACATTAAGAAGTTACTCAGATTTTCTCAAAAAACATTCTTGTAGTGCCCAAACATATCTCTCAATTTGCCTCATTAAGCAGGAAATAGTCACAAAGCAACCTAACTGCAAGAAGTCCAAGAAATACAACATTTAGCCCAGTATATATCTGTGTAGATATAATTGAGATCCCTGTGAGAAGGGAAGGGGAGAATAAATACTAGTTAGCAATTTGCAGCCTGTGCCACACAGCTAAATGCAGAGACCACAACTAAGTGTCTTCCAAAGAATCTCCCATGAAGTGACCCTCCCATAAACACCTACATTTTCCTGGAAAGAAATATTAAAATAACTGAAATTGACAGCATTTTTTTAAGGAATGATTTAAGCCAAGCTAAAGCCTGAATAATATGTAAAGAAAAGCAGAATAGGATTATATTGTCTATTTTGTCTTGGTTAAAATTAGTTTAATTAATTCATAAATATATGGACAACCAATCACATGACAAATACTAGTCTACATATTGAGAATACAGAGTAAATAAGACACACAAAACCCCTACTTTAAAAAAATGTATGTTCTGATAAGAATGCATAAACTAAAACTACAATTAAAAATAAAAACAAATAATCTAAGTACCAAAAAATAAAACAGGGTGTGATAAGAAAATAGATGGAGTTACTTTCTGATGGGTGTTGAAGTCAGTCTTTCTGAGCAGGTGGCATTTGAGCAGAGAATGGAATTTGTTCATGACAGTTATTGTGTTTCTCCAAATTATTCTTTATAAATAGCTAGCTAGTGGAGTCATTTATCTTACACACTGTGTATTAGTTCCTTAGATATGGATACAATTTTTAGCTGCCTTACAATTTAAATTCATTAGGAATATTATGAATGATACTTAAATTATTTAAATTGCTTAATATCCCTCGTGTTCTTTCCTCCTCTAAAAGGGATAATTCACCCAGTCCAGTAAAAGAGGACAGGGCAAATGCCTGGGTTGCAGGCCAGCTCCCCAGTAAGGGGTGATTGAGAGGCAACCACACATTGATGTTTCTCTCCCTCTCTTTCTCCCTCTCTTCTCTTCCCTCCAAAAATAAATAAAATCCTTTAAAAAAGAGAGTAGACAGTAATAATTTAATTTGTGCTTTTATCAATGACTATTGAAAGTTAATTCTATCAATGACTATACACCTCTAGGTATAAAGATAAGCATCATGAACTGCTTCTAATCTACTCAGTAATTATAATAAATAAAAATGGTATATTTTAGTAAATATTTTAACTGTGCATCCATTTAAAGCCACTGCACATTTATTCCATATTATAAAAATTATCAATTTTTAATAAATCTGTCTACCCTATTACTAAAGCAATAAAAGCAAATAAAAATACATAATGTTTTTTGTACAGCCTGTGGTTAATATCACAATAAGTAAATAATAGTATTATTTGCTAACTATTAAATAGTAAATTTAGTAGTTAGTAAATATTGATTTACTAACTAGTGATTGATTGCTAAATATCATAAAATACAATTGCCTGATGCCAATATAAATGGAACCCAATGACTAACAACCATTATTTAAAAGTTGTTTGAGAATGTATTATGTACTATTCAGTGATTAGGTTTTTCTGTAATTCTCACAGTAGCTCTGCATTAGTAATTATTTTACCACTGGGAAAAAGACTGAACCTCAGAGAGAATCCATAACTTTCCCAAGAGAATAAACTGAGCACTAATAATATTGATGAAATTTTCAGTTATTTTTATTGCAATTAAAAAAAAACTTAAAGGGACAACAAATATGATTGTAGTTTGTGACAGCATAACCAGAGATGTGTGAATATTTTTTCTTATCCCATTTGCAATAGAATTTTCCTTGCATCAGTTACTGTAAATCAGAGGTTGGAGAAGAAGGGGATGGAATTCTGACTAGTCCTTCTATTTTTGTATATTTTATGAACGATGAATGTGTTATATGACTGAAAAAAATAAAACACATTATTTTGTGAGACATGGAAATTATACAGAATTTGTATTTTAGTGTCCATAAATAAAGTTTTATTGAAATATAGCCATGCTCATTTATTTATGGCTGATTTTACACAATAATGGCAGGATTGCATTGAGTAGAT
The DNA here is from genome assembly GCA_004024845.1 of Tonatia bakeri. Lineage (NCBI taxonomy): Eukaryota > Metazoa > Chordata > Mammalia > Chiroptera > Phyllostomidae > Tonatia > Tonatia bakeri. The sequence goes on from PVIA01005350.1 coordinate 50,283, forward strand.
ACAGCAGACTATAGGACTCATGAAGCATAAGGTTTATTTACTATTTGGCCCTTACAGAGAAGACATGCCAACTCCATCTCTAGAATATTCATTATTCTGTTTATTTGCATTTATATAAATTTGTGGCTGTATTCATGCATTTTATATATTACATGTTTAATATATAGGCAAGAAAGCTTTTTTTCTTACAATAATAACTGATTTTTAAATTTATTTTCATGTGGTCATTGCCTCAGATGATATTCTCAATTAGTATCTGAAGCATTGGAGTTATTGGATTGAATGTTCATTTGAAAGGAGAATATATGAGGATATTGGAATGAGGCATCTGTTTTTACTCTGTCCAGATTTTCTAGCATTTTTCCGTATACAGTGCTAAGAGCCAATCTGACATTTAGAATTACACTGGCACTTTATATCTGCAAAATGTGTTGTAACATATTCATTCAGAAGTCAAACATAAAACTCATGTATAATCAAAATTAGAACATGTTTGCATCTGTTTGAACCACTATTTTCCTAATAGTAAGAAAAAAATCAATGTCAAGGTAAAAAAGATTGTAGTTATTAATATTTTCCTGTAGCATTTGGATACATGTCTACAAAGTAACAAAACAACTTAGTGATTCGGTAATTAGGCAAACATTAGGACACTTAAGTAGTTGCCAAAACTGACAAGCTGTTTGACTTAACTGCTAGTAGGTTAATAAAAATACTAAAAAGAAACATAACAATGTAAGAATCATAAAAAATTAAAAATTCACTGTATAGTTTTCTGACATGTTCAAATTTTCCATCCATTTTCAAAATTATGTGTGTCAGATTCTTACTGTGGCTCTATGAGATAGGGATTCAATTATTTTACTTTATGGATGAGGTAACTGAGGCATAAACTTCTAAGTATCTGTCCAATCTAAAATAACTACTAAGTAAAAGAGATGAGATTTAAAATCATGGAGTATGATTAGAGAGCTCACATTCTCAATACTATTTTGTAATTGTTCTCATTCATTGCACAAAGTTTTTGCCCCATTAACACACACACACACGTACTCTTATATCTTTGTCAGGGTCAGACATCAGCTGTTTCATCAGAAGCAAGACTTAGACTAATGAGGGAATCACATTATTACAGTGTAAAAGGTTCAGAACATTTACTTCAACCTGGAATGCAAGAATGGTTCAATACATGAAAGTAAATCAATGTAATATATCACAGTAACAGAATAAGGGGAAAAATCCACATCATTTGATAAAATTTAATACATATTCATTATAAAAACTCTCAAAAAATAAAGATAAATGGAAACTATTTCAACATAATAAAAGTCATTTACAAAAAGGCCACAGCTATCATACTTAATGGTGGAAGACTGAAATCTTTACCTTTATAATCAGGAACAAGGCAAGGATGACCACTCTTATAATATCTATTCAACACAGTACTAGAAAATTTAGCCAGGGCTATTAGACAATTAAGAAATCAAAATTTTTGGAGTGGAAAAAGTGGAAGACTATGAAAATGACACGATCTTGTATGTAAAAAACCCCAAAGGTTCTACAAAAACTGTTAAAACTAATAAATAATATCAGCATAGTTGCAGGACACAAAATTAGCACACAAAAATCAGTTGTGTTTCTGTATGCTAATAATGACTAAACTGAAAAATATTAAGAAAACAATGCTATTCCAGTAGCATCAAAATGAATAAAATATTGAGAAATAAATTTAATTAAGTAGTGAAAGACCTATACACTGATAATCACAAAATGTTACTAATAAAAATCAAAGATACAAATACATTGAATATATCCACATTCAGGGATTTGAACTCATAATATTGTTAAAAGGGCCACTATACCAAAAGTGTTCCACAGATTCAATGCAATCAAAATTCTGGTGACATTTTGTTTTATAAATAAAAAGATTCTACTCTAAAACTTATTGGGGATCTCAAGGGACCCTGAACAACTGAAATAATATTGAATGAGAAGAACAAAGTTGGAGAGTTTATGCTCCCTGATTTCAAAACATAATACAAGCCAACAATAATCAAGATGGTGTGGTATTGGAAGAGAGACAGACCTATAAACCAATGGCACAGAACACAGAGACCAGAAACAAACCCTTATGTGTATGGTCAAATGATTTCTAACAAAGGTTTCACCATGCCACAATGGGGAAAAGACTGATTCTTCAATAAATGGTATTGGGAAAACTCAATATACACAGGCAAAAGGATGAACTTACACCTTTACTTTACACCATACACAAAAATTTAACTCAAAATAGATAGAGACCTAAACATAAGACCTAAAATTATAAAACTTGTAGAAGAAAAGATAAGAGGAAACTTCAGGATATTGAATTTGGTTATGAAACCAAAAGTATAGGCCACAAAAGGAAAAAAATGAGAATTAAAAAAAAACTTAAAAAAACATTTGTGGATGAAGAGAACCCAAAATAATCAATAGATTGAAGAGACATCCTACAGAATGGGGGGAAATTTTCTAAACAATATGTATGGTAAGGCGTTAATATTCAGGATATATAAGTAACTTGTACAACTCAACAACAGCAAAAATCAGATATCCCTATTTTCAAATGGGTAAAGGCCTTTAATAGACAATCCTCCAGAGCCACAACCAAGCTACAATCAAGCCACAATCCTCTTTCTGGTTCTCAGGTCAGCTCTCAGCACACTGAGCCACACCAGCCAGGGTGCCATGCACTTTTAAAAATTGGTTTTATCTTGAACTCATGGACACCAGTGACAATGTGGTGATTGCAGAGGAGAGGGATGAGGGAGGAGGTGGAAGAGTGTAAGAGGGGGATAAGAAGTAATGAAGAAAATGCAATAAAAATAAACTATTAAAATATTTTAAGTAATTTGTCAAAGAAGTTCTTATAATTAAAATTACTAAGAAAACTATGAAACTCAGAAACCCAATATTTAATGCAATTATACAAGCTAGGCAAAATTAGTATAAATTAGTTCTCATAACTATCTGCTTGGTATGTCTTCAATAATACTATTCAATATCTTGCTTCTAATTTTTTCTTTACCTTATTAAAGATGGTTTTCTTAAGCTATAGGTTAAATAAAATAATACAATATGATGTTATAGGAGATTTTGAAAAAAGATTTAAAATGGTAGAGTATTTACAAAATAAACTTTCTAAGTAGAGATCATAAAATATAGATGTTCTCTACTGAATGTGGTCAGGGACAATGTGCATTTTAAATGCAAACATAAAAAATGTTGGACCCCATTTTCAAATTCTATAAAAAGTTATTGTCAAACTAAAATGTCAGTATAATTTTAATTATAAAATTATATATAGTTGTATTATATAAAATTTGTATATAATGCAAACATTTATATATACATTTTATATATAAAAATAAGTATATGCTTGGAAATTCACTGAAGGGACAGACTAGTTAGATACTACTATATATACACAAATTGTTCCTTTTTTTACAAATCACTGTTACTAATAGAAGAGAATCAAGTACTTATATTTGTAGATTTTATGAATAGTAAAGATCATATTACAAAGTCATAAAGTATATCATTTGTTTCCTATATAATGTTATGGATTCAAATGTGTTTCCCCAAAATTCATATGTTGAAGTCCTAACTCCCAGTATGGCTACATTTGGAGATGCAGACATTGAAGAGGTAATTAAGTTAAATAAAGCCATAAGGGTGAGTTCCCAATTTATCAAAAGTGATGTCCTTCTAAGAATAGAAAGAAACACCAGGTGTATGTATGTACGGAGAAAAGGACACGTGATTTCACAGCCAGAAGATAGTTATCTACAATCCAAACAGAAATGTCTCAGGACAAACCAACCTTGCTGGCACCTTGAACTTAGACTTCTAGACTCGAGTCCATAGTATTTTTGTTATGGCAAACCTAGAAATCTAATATAGATGATCTGGGGAGAATAATCAGTATGGAAGAATAGAAAATATGATCATGCAATATAGACCTAAATGCAACTTCTGTTTCTATTCAGTGCAGAGTAGGTCATTTCCATCAACCTTCCTACTCCAGATGAAATATACAAAATTATGTACTTGCAAACATTAAAGACCTAGAAGATTGTAAAATAATTAGCAGAAGAGAAGCTCTAGGATTTGGAATCACTTTTTATCTTAGGGTATAAGTTATTGCTGAAAAGAGAAGATAGGAGGTAAAACATTTCATACTTTCCTAGCATCAAATAGCTAGTAGACATGACTTGCTTTCTGTCCTTGGTGAATGTTTTTGCAATTTAGGGAGATTTCTTAATAAGATTGTGACAGATGAGCTTATAATTTATATGACCAAGATAATAAAATGCAAGTTTGAGAATTTTCAAGACAGAAATAGAACTAATGAAAAGACAAATAGTTTACATTAAACAATAACATAACTGAAATTAAGAATTATTTGGATAGTTTTAACAACATATTAGGCAGAGATAAAAAGAGAATAAATAAATTGAATAGGTCAGAAAAACCTGAACAGAGAATTAGTAATTTGAATAGAACAAAAGTTTATATCCAGAGTAAAAGTGAAACAGATAAAAATTTAAAAAATACAACCATTGCTGTTGTGGTTTAGTGGAATGTCAGCCTGCAAACTAAAAGGTCGCTGATTCAGTTCCCAGTCAGAGCACATGCCTGGGTTCCAGGCCAGGTTCCCAGTTGGGAGCATGGCAGAGGCAACTGACTGATGTTTCTCTCCTTCTCTTTGTCCCTGCTTTCCCTTCTCCTTAAAAATAAATAAATAAAATCTAAGATAAATAAATAAATAAAATGCAGAACATAAAAAAAGAGGGTAAAATGCCTAAAAGATATGAAGAGGTTTAAAATGTATAATTAAAAATTGGAGACCTCAAAAAATGAATGAGTCAGTACCGATATTTGAAAAAATAAAGGAAGAGATTTGCCACAGGTGATGAAAACCAAATTTACAATTTCAAAAAACTTTACATAACCCAGATGGTAAAAAATAAATAATAATTACATTTAGTCACTTATGGTAAAACTGTTCAAATAAAATTGAATATATAGAAAAATATTGAAAGAGAGGAAAATAGAGATTATTCAGTATACCAAAATAGAAAGCTTGTAACTTACTTTACATCAGAAACAATGGAAGCAATAGAATAATATTCTCAATGTATGTAAATAAAATATGTGTCAGCTTAGAATTTTATACTGTCAAATGTCTTCAAATATAAGTATAAAATGAAAGCAGTTTCAGTACAACAGAAACTAAATTATTTCATAGTTATCATACACTTACTAAACTAAATGAAAAGTGTTGTACAGTAATGCACAGAAATGCAGAAATAAATTATGATGCTGTATACATTGTAAAATGATTAATGAATATTTACTGTTACTTATTGTGCGAGTGGAAGTGGCAAGATATTTCTGTAGATGCAAGATTCGGTGTCCAATATGCGGCCCATGGGCCACATGCAGCTCAGGATGGCTGTGAATGCTGTCCAACACAAAATCGTAAATTTACTCAAAATATTATGAGATTTTTTTTGTGCTTATGTATCACAATTATTTAATGTGTGGCCCAAGACAAGTCTTCTGCTTCTAGTGCGGTCCAGAGACACCAAAGGTTAGGTGCCCCTGTTAGAGTCTTGTTTACAAGAGCACTAATCCCGTTTAGGAGGGCTCTGCCATCATTACGCAGGCACCTCCCCCAAATGCCACTTCTTAAAACTACCATCTTTGAAGATTAGAATTTCAACATTTGAGTTTTGGAACAACATAAACATTCAGACCATAACAGTCACATTCACAGTTAGATTCTCAGTTGATACGAATTTTGGGAAAAACTATTCAACACAATATGGCCCTCCCCATAGCTTTAAAATATTCATGCCCTTCTTGTGTTAAAATTACATGTACCTTGTCTCAATTTCTTCAAATGTTTTAATATATTTCAGCATTAACTCTAAATCCAAAATTTCACCTATGTTGTATCAATTCAAAATAAATAAAATTGGTAGAATATAAACAAAAAGAAAACACAGGAGTATATAAAAATCCAGACTAAAGTAGACAAAATTAACACAAGAAAGTGTTTTTTTTTAATATAAATTTAATTAGTAACTAGCAATATAGAACAGGATTAAAGGGAGATGAAACAAATTATTGATATCAAACATTAAAGTGGGGATATCATTAAAGTAGAAATCACAGATATTAAATATTAATTTAGTAATATTATAAGTGACTGTATGCCAATTAATATAACAATTTAGATAAAAGAGAAATTCCTTGAATTGTACTAATGAATAACACTGACATAATATGAAATATGAAGTTAATAGTCCTACATTTTTACAGAAATTGAATTACCAACAATTTATTCTGAGAAAACACGAATTTTAATTGTTTCACTGATAAATTCTGTCATTTAAGTAAAAACTAATACCTGTATTGTATAAACTCAAAGAAATGAGGAAAATGGAACACTTCCTAATTTATTTATTTATTTATTTATTTATTTTTAGATTTTATTTATTTATCCCCAGAGAGGGAAGGGAGGGAGAAAGAGAGAGAGAGAGAAACATCAATGTGTGGTTGCTGGGGCCGTGGCCTGCAACCCAGGCATGTGCCCTGACTGGGAATTGAACCTGCAATGCTTTGGTTTGCAGCCCAAATCCACGCCTAATCCACTGAGCTATGCCAGCCAGGGCTCTAATTTATTTTATGAAGCTAAAACTATTTTGATACTACACCTGGCAAAGACATAAAACATCACAAACCAATTTACTTTATGATCAATAATCCTTAAAATAAATATTAACAAAAACATTTAGCAGTATAAAAATGTATCCTTACAAGTGGCATTTATCTCAGAGGTGTAAGTCTGGCATAATGTCGGAAAAGTGATGAGTATAACATTCTGTATTAACAGGATGAAACAGAAAAGGCACGTGACTTTTCCGAATAGATCTAGAAGTAAAAACAATTGACAAAAGTCATCAGCCATTTATGATTAGAGTTCAGAACAGTCAGCAAAATAATGTTAAATAGCAGTGTCCTCAACAAATAAAGAGTCTACAAAAATATCTACGGTTCACATTCATCTTTCTGTAAACTGTTTTTTCACTACATTTGTACGTCAGTGGTTTGCTACTATTTTATCTCATGGTAGACATAAACTAATTTCTAAAATTCTGTGGCACACCAAAAATATACTTTTTGTCTATCTGATAAAAAATTGGGTACCATTTTGATTCATTCACACCAGACTTCTATTGTTGTGTTTGCTTTTGGCTCTTGTCTTTTTTTTTTTCCTTTGACAATTTAAGAAAAAAACGGTTCACTGCCCCTGACTAATCAGGTTTTGCATGTTTTAAAAATTCTTGTGACCCACTGGTTAAGAACCATTGGCATACAAGGGGGTCCCAAAAACAAACAATTATCTTCTGGAGGGCAAGCCCCTTGTGGTACAGGCTTCCCAGTGTCCTAGAGACTAATCTGTATCAGTGTACACATGAGTTGTCAGCTGGCATTGTTGTGAGAGGCTGTGTTTGGCTTCAGTGAATTTATTTTGAAGACTCTTTTAATACATTTGCGCATTTCCTGATGGGTGATTTATGAGCACACCTGTGCACACTGCATTCAATGTTTAGCAGTTTTTGACCAAAAAATGTCATGGGCCCCATGCCCCACCCTCCCTGTTCACCTTATCTCACCCCAAGCTACTTTTTGTTTGTTTGTTTCTCTGAATGAAAAGAGTCCTTAAAGGGAAACGTTTTGCAAATGTGGAAAAGGTGAAACAGAACATCACAAGTACTAAAAGGCATCAAAATCAAAGAATTCAAAAATTGTTTTTAGAAGTGGAAAAAAGTCTGGATAGGTGTATTGCATCAAATGGAGAGTACTTTGAAGGTGACTGAAGTTTAAACATTTAAGAATAAATACACAATTTTTATAAATAAATTCCATTTTTGGAGTCCCTCTTGTATAATATTTGTCTTTGGTTCATGAAAACTAAATAATTCATTCTTTCTGCATCCAAATTTTGAATTACCAGACAAGTGTAGTTGAACCACCAGGGATCAGGCAGCAAACCAACCCTGTATCAGTCAGCATTGCTTAGTGGCTACACTGTCAGAGTTAAGTGTCAAAAAATGCATGGGCCAAATCTCTGCACAAACGGAGATGCTGATGCCTCTACAGACCTTGTCCTTAATTTTTGTACAAAATCGAGTCCCTAATTTCTGTTCAGGCACAGGTTCCTGGTCTCCATACAGACTGAGTTCCTGAACTCTGTGTAGACCAGGTCCTTCACCGCAGAATTGACCAAGTCTCTAAAACCTTGTACAGGTCAAATCCCTAATACCCGTGAGTGAATCTGTGATCCCTTTGCAGATGGAGTCCCTCATCTCTCCACAGGTTGGGGAGCTTGTTCTGGATCTCTGTACACAACAAGTCCCTAATCTCTGTATGAGACCGATGTCCTGTCTTTGTACAAAAGCAAGTCCCTGATGTATGTATAGACTAAGAAAAACAAAACAAAAGCAAAAACCAGAACAAAACAAAAACAAAAACAAAACAAAAAAAAATGCTTTCTCTCTCGGAGCCAATCATAAAGATTTGCAATGATCAGAAAAGATTTCCTGTCAAAGACAGAATATCTGTTGATTAATATGTAATTAAACATCAAAATCTTACCTCTAGTTTTTCTTCTACTTTTAATGGCATAAATAGACTTTTATCACAACAGCCTCAATTGCAAGCATTAGAATGATAACCTATTTTTCCTCCTTTGACAATGCCTATAAAATCATCCACTTTATAATTAATAATTTATTTTCACTTTACTCAAAACTTCTGTGTAAGAGATTGGCTGTTTGTGACTAGGATCAATGACATAGAATGCAATTATTAGTTATTTATAGTACTTTTGGACCTCTCTAGACATTGTTTCAGAACGGATATTTCTTCTACAAATGATATTTTGTAAGTTTTGCCAATCTTTAAAATATTTTATGTTGTTTAATTACAGGGTAATTATAGAAAAAGTAGCTAAGTGAGTTACATTTATCTTCATGTTGAACATGCCAAAATGGTGTCATTTCAAAATGATAATTAGGTTAGAATTTTTAATAATTAGTTCAGAAAGATAAATATTAGCTCAGGGATAAATATTTGTTTGGCAGAGTCCTTTGAAATTCCATCATTCACCAATTAGAAATAGTGAAAAGAAAGTATATAGAGAAAGCAAATGTAAGGTGAAATGTTAATTTAATTTTTAGCTTCTGAATACTATTTTTTTGTGATCTTTTCTTTTAAGATGTATCTTTAATACAGGAAAACAAATACAAATAGGAGAATTAATTGACAAAAGAAATATGCCTAGAATTCTGTAGCATTTACTTTTTCTTTCATCATATTGAGTTTCTGGTAATTATGTATAAAAAGGGATTTATTTTAGATAAACTAGTGAAATTTTCTAACTTACTTCACTACTATTCTAAAATCTACAGTTTATCATTCTTTCCTTTCGTTTTCCTCCCTTCTTCATTTTATCCTTCCATTTCTCCTTCCTTCCAGTCCTCCTTCCTTCTTTGACTCGTTCTCAATAAATTCACCCCAGACACATTTTAAAAATAAAAATAAAAAGTCCTATTGACTAAAAAAAATTTAAAGTTTACATTTTCAACTATTTTTACTTCTTCTTTCTCATCCTTTCTAATGGAGTCTCTGTACATTACTTTTTAAGAGCTAGATGGATGACCTGAGATGTAGTGATACTTACTCTAGTTACTACATCATAGGATTTCCATGTATTAAGATCAGTGCTTGGGTTTTTGTTATTTTTTAAAAGAAAGCTATAAAGTTTCAGTTCATTCACAAAGCACAGTACAAAAAGGCATTCTGTGCCTTCCATCTACAGCTCTATTTCTTATTATTGTTCAATTACAATAAATTGTAACAATAAATGACAATTGTTGTTGTCCTCATTTTTCCCTCTTTACTCTCTCCCCCTCCTTACCCACCCCCATCTCCCACATTCAATCTTCCTTTCCTTGTCTTTGTCCATGGATCCTCTATACATATTCCTTGGTGATCTTTCTCCTTCTTTCCCCATTATCCCCCTCCCCTGACTCCTCTGGTTACTGTCAGTTTGCTCTTTATTTCAATGTCTCTGGTTCTATTTTGCTCTCTTTGTTTTGGTGATTAGGTTCCACTTATAGGTGAGATCCTATGGTATTCTCTTTCACTGCCTGGCTTATTTCACTTAGCATATGCTCTCCACTTCCATCTGTACTACAACTATGTCTTTGAATTCAGCTTAGGATTTTTACAGTGTTCCTTATCCACCCTTCATCAAGAGAGCAAAGTCAGCTTCTCCTGGATCCCTTTTGGAAGTATGCTCCATTAAATGCTTTAATTCTGCTTTATTTTTTGTGAGACCCAGTCAGAATGTTTATGAGGGGTGTTGTCAAGAGTAGATTTAATAACCAGGACTCAATTACAAAATCTGACCTATAGAGATAAGTATGAGTATGAATATGAGTTTTTAACCAGGTTGCACAGAGCAATACAGATAATTGGTCCATAATATATTTGAAGCCAAAACATATTAATTGAAATACAGCCTGATTGGTTTTCCCAGTAATTTCATATTATAAGAGAAAGAAACCACCAACATATTCTAAAAAAACAACTCAATACACAGCCAAACATCCACTTCACCTTTTCATTTCAGCCTAGGTTATATATCTTGTAATCAGACTAAGAAATTCTCTACAAAGAATTAATCTGCATTACTTCACTAATTGATAATACAGTTTCAGTAACTGTTTTGTTGTAGGCCCATGAGGGTTAAAAAAATAAATAAAATAAAAATAAACAAGTTCATGTACTCCTTTCAGAAGAGATAAACATGTAAAGAACTTGCAATGAGGCACAGTTAATTAGTGCTGTTAAGCAGTTAGTGAAAATGTAAACAGAATAAGTAAAAGAAAAGAAACTTAGAAATGCAATTTCTACTCAAAAACAAAACAAAACAAAAAAATATCCATGAGCTTTTCCTGCAATTATAGCATAAGATAAATAGTGCTGTCAAAATCTGGAAGGCCAGCTTGCTGTCAGATAATGAAAGATTGAATGCAGTGTAAAGGAATTTGGTTTAGAAGAGGTCTAAAGGTTTGGTTTAGAACAGGTCTAAAGGTTTGCTCACGGGAGTGATATGACCATATTTTAGTTTTAGAAAGAAAACTGGCTGGCTTGTGGAACAGAGTTTAGAGTGAGTAGACACTTAACAAGGATCTGTAATACTTCAAGATCAGGTGAGAGACAATGGAAACTGATATAATGGAGGGGTAATATTTATTTTACAATAAAATAGTTGGATTTTTCATGCAGAACTAGGGAAAGTAAAGGAGAGGAAAAGAGAGAGTTGATGAAGAAGGATATTGGGGAGGAATAGGGTTTATTAATACAAGCTGGAGAATCTAAGCAAATTCAGATGTTGGGGCAAATATCAGAAGAAAGACAATTGATAAAAAGAGAATGGAAAATTATAATTCATAGATCCCTGTCATTAAGAAATTATTTTGGACCATATATATTTTTTTTTAGAAAACAAACACACTCAATTATTTGCCTTATGGGATAATTTTACCATATAAAGCTCAGTTAAAATGTGATATTTTAGGGACTATAGCATGTAGCACTGCTTACAGAAGGTTAAAAATCTAAGAACTAAAATTTTTTCCTGGATTTGTGCCTTTTTTTCCTGACCATAACCATTAAGAATTACTGTAAAATTGGTTTTATTAGCCTAGGGCTTCTAATAGGCCTTTTTACTTTTTTAAAGGGTGACTGTCATCGACCCTTACTCCTTAAGTAATTGGGACATCATTATAGCCTTAGTTTTATTCATGCAGATTACATTTAATTTTCATTAACTAAATAGGAAGACATTACCTAGCTGGCAGTGATGATTGGTAACTCAGAATAACTTAAGATAGAGTTAGTTCATTTTATATTTTCTGTTACAAATGCCAATGATTCCATTTAAAACTAAATATGCAACATGTTATGAATTCTTAGGTGATTCTCCACATGAGTAGTAGTACTAACATTTTAGAATCTTTTAATATTTTTAGAAAACATTGAAAAGACGTTAAAGATGTTAAGATATCTTTAAAAAATAAATCTATTTTAATATTCAGTTCTTATAATTATATTAAGAACTACTTATTTAATAATCTGAGAAGTTATCTAAAATTTCTCCTTCTTGATATCTGATTATGGATTTGAAGAAGAAATATAAACATTATCAGCATGTGTTAAGTGTAAAATTTAAAAAATTAGTATTGAAATTTTACATGTACTTATAAATTTGTATAAAATTGGTGAATGAGCCTAATATTTAATAGTGTTTGTAGTAGAAGTAATCCTGACTCTTACCATCTTTCTGCTATTCACATCAGAACCTGTGACTCAGGAAAGAGATAGAGGAACAGGAAAAAAGTGATAGAAGGGTTTGAGTATCCAATCTGTGACCCATCAGCCACACACAGCCACAGAGGGTGGTGAATGCAGCCCGATACAAAATCATAAATTTACTTAAAACCTTTTTTTTTCTCCTCAGTTTTTGTTAGTGTTTGTATCTTTAATGTGTGGCTCAAGACAACCTTTTTTCTTCCAACGTGTCCCAGAGACACCAAAAGGTTGGACACCCCTACCTACATCCAGACAAATGTCTTTCAAAGGTCATTCAGCTAGCTGAAGATTTTGTTTAAGTGCATATCCAATTCAGCAGGTCTTGAGAGGAAGATCAAATACCTTTCTGTGCATCTCCTAGGTAATCCCAGTATTGCTGATCTAAGGACCATGCTTTTGAATAGCAAATCCATTTATCTTAATTTTCCAAATGAGTAAGCAAACTCAGAGAATTCCTGGATTCCTGAAGATCATAAAACTGTTCATAAGCAGAACCCAAGCTATATTGATATTGTTTTTCTTCAGTGACTTGTAAATATTTTTTTAAATTTTTCTAAATATTGGTTCTATTATTCTCCTTGCCACAGGAATTTTTATTTTAGTTTAATTGATTTAACTCAAGGCAAACTAAATCACTGTTAGTGATTTTCTCCAATTAGTCCATTGTTAGTAGAGAGAGAATAGTAAGTTAGCAAAACATTGACAACCCTTAGGAGAAATGAGAAATTAAATCTAAACTGGAGTTTAGAGAAACAGTGGCCTTTAACAAATATAATGCTTTATTTGTGTCTGTGCCATGACTGGTTTAATATGGACATACTGAATTGTGTCTCAGTGTTGGTATGATGATTCAATTCAATTAGCACAAAAATATTATTTGAATCTAATCTTTAAACCTTTGTACACATTTCTTTTTGTGAACCATAACAAATAATTGCAAAAGAGTTTCCTACCAGTATATTTTCTTTAGCATGTATAATGAAGTTCATTGTGAATCAAAATAAGGTTACTGCTAGGTCTGCCAGCTTGCTTTAAGCTAGAATGAGAAGGCATAGATAGTTGATTTGCATTGATTCAGTTTCTAATTTGATTATGGTCCAATGTTTCCAAGAGCTTTTAAATGTTTTGTAGAATGCAGTTGGATGATTACATATTGTCTTCCACTAATAACAGGTATAAATTCAGCACATTTTGAAAGCCTGCATGAAAGTGGCAGTTTACAGAGTAATACTGATATTATCTACAGTAAAGCACTTCAAAGAGGAAACAAATAGTAAGATATATGGAAATACAACTATATTTTGAATAGACTCTTTCTTGAGGAAAATTTCCACTCATGTTTCACAATTCTTAAAGGAAAAGAGTAACCTAGCAATCAAAAGTAATTGATGATCTATAGTCATTGAAACTGTCTATCAAGCAGGTTCACTCATAAACTGACAAGTCTTTGAATAATGATAACTACCTTGTAAGGGAGGACCTGAGTCATGGCATCTCCTAAGTCATCCATTTTCACAGTGGACATTGGAGAATGGGGCACATAGCTGACAATAAGTAAAAAATGAAAAAAAAATTGTGTTCTCAAGGTCACCTTGCTCCCCCCTATCGACTACTGAAGGTCTAGTAGTTGGTCCAGTTCTCCCAATAACACCCAAGCTCTGAGCTGCTCTAATTCTCTACTTTCATCCAGGATATGAATGACCATTTGTCTCCAATCCATCCAACTTCATCTGTTAGAGTAATTGGTTTCAATACATTGGTGATTCACACTTGTACTACTTTGAGTGATGACTGATATAAATTATTGAATACACAGTTTTGAATATGACACACAGCACTGGATTTAAAGACTATGATGCATTACTGTGGTATATTCATCCCAAATATTTATATTGTCAAGTGTGCAATGTTTATATCATTACACTGTACTCAGTAAGACTAAAATTACAGTGGATAAATTTAAAATTCCTTATAACCTAGGAAAGCACAGAAATTAAGACATCTTAAAAATCTACTGAGGAACTCCTCAGTAGATTGATTTGTTAATGATAGCCATTCTAACCAGTGTGAAGTGGTATCTCATTATGGTTTTAATTTGCATCTCTCTGATGGTTAGTAATGCTGAGTATCCTTTCACATGTCTATAGGCCCTCTGTAGGTCCTTCTTAGAGAAGTGTCTGTTCAGGTCCTTTGCCCATTTTTAATTGGATTGTCTGTCTTCCTGGTGTGGAGTTGTGTGAGTTCTTTATATATTTTGGAGATCAAACTGTTATCTGAGGTATCATTGACAGATACATTTTCTCATAAGATAGGTTCACTTTTCATTTTGCTGATATTTTCTTTATTGGTACGGATGCTTTTTGTTTAATGTAGTCTTTTTTGTTTATTCTTTACTTTATGTCCCTTGTTCTGGGGGACATATCAATGAAAATATTGTTGCATGGGATATCAGATTTTCCTGCCTTTGTTCTCTTCTAGGACTTTTATGGTGACATGACTTAAATTATATGTAAGTCTTTTATCCATCTTGAGTTTATTTTTGTGTATGCTATAAGTTGATGGTCAAGTTTAATTTTTTTGCATGTAGCTGTCCAGATCTCTCAATGCCATTTCTTGAAGAGGCTATTTGTACTCCATTTTACACTCCTGCTCCCTTTGTCAAATATTAATTGACCATAGAGACATGCATTTATTTCTAGACTCTCTATTCTGTTCCATTGATCTAAGTGTCTGTTCTTATGTGATTATCAGGCTATTTTGATTACTGTGGCCTTATATTATTGTTTGATATCAGGTATTTTGATCCCTCCTACTTTGTTCTTTGTCAAAATTGCTGAGGCTATTCAGGGTCATTTATGATTCCATATAAATTTTTGAAATGTTTATTCCATATCTGTGAAATATATCATTGATATTTTTATAGGGATCTATGGATTGTTTTGGTTATTATGGACAGTTTGAAGATGTTAAGTCTTCCAATCCATGAATGTGACCAATGCTGAGGAGGTTGTGGAGAAAAGGGAACCCTAGTGCACTGTTGGTGGGATGTAGACTAGTGCAGCCACTGTGAAAAACAGTATTGAATTTCCTCAGAAAACTAAAAATGGAACAGCGTTTTGACCTGGCAATTTCACTGCTGAGAATATACAGTAAAGATACTGAATCACCAATTCAAAAGAGCCTATGCACCTCAATGTTCATAGCAGTATAATTCATAATAGCCAAGTGCTGGAAACAGACTAAGTGCCCTTCAGTAAACAAGGGGATCAAACAACTGTGATACATTTATACAATGGAATACTATGCAGCAGAAAGAAAGAGAGAGTTCCTAACTTTTGGGACAGTATGGATAAAACTGGAGAGCATTATACTAAGTGAAATAAGCCAGTTAGTAAAGACAAATGCCATATTATCTCACCTATATGTAGAACCTAATAAACAAAACAAACAAGTGAGCAAAACAGAACCAGAGACATGAAAATAAAGAACAAAATGACAGTAACTAGAGTGAAGAGAGGAGGGGATAACAGGGGAAAGAAGGAGAAGGATTGTCAAGGAACATGTATAAAGGACCCATGGGCAAAGAAAAGTGGGGGAGGGTGATTAAATATGGGCGGTAGGAGTGGGTAGGGCAGGAGAGTAATGTGAGGGAAATGGGGACAACTGTAATTGAATAACAATAAAAAAATCTATCGAGGAATTCTGTGTATTTTATTTTGGGATGTTTGGCCATGCATGAATTACAGTTCATAATTGACTGCAAGTTGTCTCTATGTATAAGATTACATCTGTGCCCCTGGCTGATGTGGCTAGTGGATTGAGCACCAGCTTATGAAACAAATGGTCACTGGTTGGATTCCCAGTCAGGACACATGCCTGGGTTGTAAGCCAGGTTCCCAATAGGGGGTGCACAAGAGGCAAGCACACACTGATGTTTCTCTTCCTCTCTTCCCCACTCTCTAAACATAAATAAATAAAATCTTTAAAAGATGTGAAGATTCTGCAGGTTGAAAGAATTTAAAGTTAAAAAAACTACATCTCTAGAAAAGTAAAAGAGTTGTATGAGTCATGCTTTATTTTTTTATTCTGGAAATTTTACTTATTCAATTTTGTATAAAGAAAATGAAAGTGCACAGAATATAGGATTCATTCAAAACCAAATGAAACATCAAGAATTTATGCAATTAAAAACACATATGCAATTGTACATCAACTATATGTTTTATATAATAGCATCTAAGACTACTCAGAATGTTAACATTGATAACTCAAATAAATTAGATCAAAGTTAGAAAAACTGACTCAGAACTAATAATGCAAACATACATAAGCATGCACATACACATAGGCACACACAGCTGTGTACACACATGCTGATAGTTCTTTTTTTCCCCAAACATCACAATGGGAAAAATTGTAAAACATGTTGAAGCTAAAGTAAAAGAACATTTAGATAATTTAGTAGCAGATAAAAAACTACCTAACAGCATAATTTGGCCCTTAAAGCCATGGGCCACATTTCTAAATATCTAGTAATTACACACTTGAGCCTCTTTCTAGAGTTCAACATGAAGTTAAAGCTCACTTCAGGGCTTACTGAAACTTGTGCATAGTCAAATCTTAACTTTTCCTGCATGGCCAGAAGGAACACTGATTTACTGGACTCTTTAATCTGACACCTCAGCTACAATTTTCTTCACATTGGTTTGTGTCACTAAGAACAGAGTTTATTTGTGCCTATTACTGTTTCACTTTTATAACAAACAGTACCTTAAAATTGTATTATTGTACCACTATTTGTTTACTCTGGTTATTTCACAAGTTATTCTCAAACATTTTATATATATGTATATGTATACATATATATACATACATACATATGTCACATAGTTATATTTTTCAAACCCTTTCAATTCAGTAGTTAATTCAAAGTCTCTCTGAAGATAGATTACCACTGTTTTGATTAATAATTCTTGGCATAACAGCTTTTCATTTAACTACAAAAATTGTTTTCTAATTAAATTCTTTCCAGGAAGCTATGGAAATTATTAACTGACTTAATGCTCCCAGCAGGTGTCTTTTCCCGCATTGCAAGATTTCAGAAGCTTTACGCACTATTCATTTACAAGCTACAATATCTTCGTGTATGATTCATAAAGCTATATATTTCTGGTGATATCTTCTCCCTTTAAAAGAAATTCTAGAAGATAAAGATATTTTATAGTTTTCCGTTTGTCCCTGACTACAAGTTAACTTCATTTGGAAGGTGAAATTGAACTTTTGAGAAATCTTATTTCAATGGAATGTTTTCAATGATGACTTTCTGTCAAAACCCATATTTCAAATAGGTACAGACATTCATTTCATTCTTCTCTTTGTCTCTGGCTTATGTGTGTCAGCAGCCAGCTGAAATTCTTATTTTCCTTATTTTCTTTTATATCATATGTAATTCCCTTCTCTTTGAATCCAGTTATGCTATTCCTCCAGCTTGGTTTCTACCAGTTGCCCATTACCACATTTTAGTTCATAAATGAAGTAGAATACAATTTAACTAAACTTTATAAACTCATAAAAACTAAAATAATTGAGATAAAAGCTCCTAATAATCACTTTTTAAATAAGCTCCACATTTTTGCCTTGATGAGACAAAAGTTTCTATCAATTTTTCTAATAGATGGACCCACTAAAAGTTATTGCCAATTATGATAATAAAGCTGAAATATCTTGGTCAAATTCCTTAATCACTTTGTGGCTCAACCTCTTTGCTGTAATATTAGAATAAAAGTAAAATTTATTTCATATGAGTATGATTATTACATGATATATGCATATAAAAATAATGGTTGGATCAGAGTCTGACAGATACACTTTTTTACAAGAGATTTTATTTAATCATTTCCAGGGGTGGGAGAAAGAGGGAGATAAACATCAATGTGTGGTTGCTTCTCACGCACACCCTACTGAGGACCTGGTCTGCACCCAGGCATGTGCCCTGACTGAAAATGGAACCTTCAACCCTTTGATTCATAGGTCAGCACTCAATTCACTAAGCCACACTAACCAGGGCATGGCAGATACAATTTTGTATATATGTCACCCTCAGTTCTTTGACAGATAGTTCAAAGATAGAGACAAACATATGGTATTGATTAAGTTCAGGAACTGAAAGTAGAAAAGGCAAAGTTCAAAAATAATATTAACATTTTGACAGGTTGAATAGAAACTGAAATAAGAACATAAGGTTATAAGCAAGACCTCAGTTTGAGTGATGTAGAGTTGAAAACAAAATGAAAAAGGAAAGTGGGAAATCTTAAGGCTGGTGGGAATTGTTTTTTTGACCAGCAGCATAGAATACAGCAGGGTGGGAATGAGAGAACCATTATACATAGCGCCCAAAACAAATATGCATTAACTTAAGCAATACAAAAAAATACATCTCACCAAAACATACTCCCTTTTAGACAGACTGATCAAATTCTTAGTATGATTCAAAATGAAGGAAATTAATATAGTACATCATAATTTCCTTTTCATAATAACATTTTGCTCTCTTTTCTCACATTTTCTTTTTCTAATTTTTATATATTTACATTTTAATAGTTACTTTTCTTATTGTTAATATTAAGTTTGCATATAATATTTACCACATTTTTAAATTCCCATCTCAGAGTTTTTTCAACTATTCCCATTATATTGAAAAGATATTTTTCACACACAAAACAAAAATCAACAGAATTAGTTTTGTGTAATTTATTGCTGACTTTTTCTTGAAGGATCGATAGCTCATAAATACTGAATAGCGTTGAGCTGATTTTTTTAATTATGTTAAATTAAGATACTAGTTACTTTAGCAGCAGGAAGATTGCTGGAGTATATTAGTGATTGAGAAGTTTAATCTTTTGGTGTTGCCATTTTTTAGAATAAAAATTATAAGAAGAGATCAGGCAAAAATAATATTTCTCATTGCAGAGCAACCCACAAGCTATCAATTCCGAAAGGAGAAACTGCTTGTTAGATGCCAAAATCTGCCATCCAGTTGGTCTTGCAGTTATTACATTTTGATGTGCCTTTGACAAGCTTTAGCACACAAAAACTCAACACCTCTTCCTGATCCCCTCCACTACTAGAAAGATCATGGAGTGTTGACAAAGGCCTGTGCTTGGCCCTTTAATATTCACGAAGCTGGAATGTTTATGAACAGAACAAAGTATAAGGAGAGTAAATGCTTCACCACCTCAAGTAGCTCCTGTCTTGCATGCCATATAAATACCAACTTTATCTTGTCCTGTAATTTGTGAATCACACAAAGACCTAAACTCAGGGCCTGAAAACTGTCCTCGGGATCTAAAATTTAGGGCAAACAACTCTCTTTTCTTTTAATAATTCTGATGCACATTTCTGCTACTTTGGAATTGTATCAGTGTTACCGCGATCATCTTTAGATGTCACCCTGATAACCTGGGCCTGGCAACAGCCAGTCTCAGTCCCCTAACCCATCCTCACAGATTTCTTGGTGCATCCAGACTCAAGTGGGTAAATAGAAAGGACTCAATTATTACCATTAATTTCATGAATGATATTATAAACCTCAGAAAATTTAAGGGAAAGGCAATAAAAAACAATGCCATGTAGTTATTTAAAAAGAGAATAATAACTATGTATTTTAAATACTTACTATGCACCATTAGCTATTCTAAACATGTACTAATCCATTCTCACTATGCTCCAACATGACTGGTGATGACAAACATAACTTGGCTCTAGAACTCATAATCTTCATCAGTCTACTACTCTATTGAAATGAAATGGGATCTCTTGATGAATACAGAGAAAACACTAAAATATTCTCTGGAATAGCTTGTGAACTGACTCAAGTGATTTATAGATAGTTTAGTTTATTCTTTGCTATTCCTCTTACATGGGTTTATTCTATTAATTACATTTCATACAGGCAAGCAAATGAACTAAAAGAGATCATTTTGGGTATTTTGCAGTGAGAGCTGTTCCCTGGCCCTCCCATTCACCTGTTTCTATCCCAAGGTAACACACTTACATTTCCTGACACCCTTCTTCCTCTTGGGAAAGGCATAGTTAAATATGCATTCAAAGCCAATGTCTCTAGAAGGACCAGAGCTTAGGTTCATGGCATAAGCTTATTTTTACCCTAGGGAGAACTGTGCTTCATTTCAGTGTATTGTTCTAAGAGGATAATATATAACATACTCTGTACAAGAAGGAGCACCAGTCTGTAGCCAAGACACAGAGCTGTGATAATGTGTCCTTCCTTCCAATTCTACATACTTTCTTTCTCAATGTTAATGCATCAGAAGGGAGAATTTTTCCCCAACTGATAACTTTCCTCTTGAGATTAAATGAGAGAAATAATGATATAAATATTAAAGTAATTCCTTTATCATACTAAGGAAGGAAAGCTCATAAAACCAAAATAATTGTTTGTCTTCCTGAGATATGTCAGATCAATGGATGAAAATTATGCATAAATGTAGAGTGTGTTTTATTTGGTCAAAGAGAGATAATCATTATATGTTTTATTACAAAATGACTAACTTAAATCTGACATTTACTTAACCTTTGCATCTGAATGGCAAGATAAATAATGACAAACATGTTTTAAATATATTTTCTGTTAAAAAATTGTACATTTTCATAATGAAATACTACTCAGTGGTTAAGAAAAGAAGAAATCTTACTTTTTGCAACAGCAGGGATGGACCCGGAGAATACTATGCTAAGTGAAATAAACCAGCCAAAGAAAGACCAATTTCATGTGATTTCACTTATTTGTGAAATCTAATGAATTAAATAAACAAACAAACAACAGAAACAGACTCATAGATACAGAAAACAGACTGACAGGTGTCAGAGTGGAAGAGCATTGGGGGTCTGGGTGAAACAGGTGAAAGAATTAAGAAAAAAACTCAAAGACACAGACATAGTGTGGTGATTCCCAGAAGGAAAGGGTAGCGGAGGAAGTAAAAGAGGGTAAAGGGGGGATAAATGGTGATGGAAAGATACTTGAATTTGGATAGTGAACACATAATACAATATACAGATGATGTATTATAGAATTGTACATTTGAAACCTATGTAATTTTATTAACTAATATCACTCTAATACATTTAATAAACCTAAAAATAAATAAAAGTTAAATCATACTTAAAGAATTTAAATCATAAAATGTATTATTTAAAGTATTGTCTTTAAATGGAGCACATCTCTTGTTTAACTTTATCTTCTAAAATACATTGAAACCAAAGGAGCAAATTTCATAGGGACATGTGCAAGGAGATTAACCATTGTGTTGCAGGAAAACCAATGTCACAATAAATTATGCCCTCTAATGTTTAACATTTTATTAAATAAATATATTTTCTTAAACTCCAATAACACAAAAATAGAAAACCATAAGGAAATCATAAAAATATAAATAATATATAAATAACACAAGGCGATTACAAATGAGAAATAGATTTCTATATCCCCAAATGCTGAAAAAGTAAAATTCCGTCTGATGGTTTTGAAAACAATATTTTTGTCTATTTGTGATATTTTTAGTTCCTAAAGCTGTCAAATTTTTTTATCAATAATGACAAAGGGATTTCCACAGCTTATGGAGAATAACTCAGAGCTAAATGACACAATTACAAGCACCTCACAAGTAGACCTTAGTTGAGCTCCGGGAAGTATTGTAGTATTCATAGTGCAATTAATTGCTAATGAACTGGCAGCCAGAATAGAAATACTAAAGTAACAGTTCTCATTTGCTTGTTTTACTTTGTCAGTGGCTGAGCAGCTCTCTATCTATGTAACTGAAACTAGTATAAAAGGATAACAGAAACCTGGGCAAATAAAAGTGTTCCAGGTAATGAAATGATGAATCAAATATTTTCACATTAAGAAAATACTTACTCTTTCATTCTACCACTATAGTCTATCTATACAGAAAGTTGTTTTTATATTTTATTTTAATAATATTTTCTTTCTTTTTATTAAATTGATTGGGGTAACACTAGTTAACAAAATTATGCAGGTTTCAGGTGTGCGGTTCCACAGCACATCATCTGTACACTGTACTGTGTGTTCACCTCCCCATGTCAAGTCTCAGTCCATCATCATTTATGCCCCTTTTTCCCTGCTCTACCTCTCCACAACCCCCTCCCCCTGCAGTCACCATCACCAGTGTTGTACATGTCCGTGAGTTTTTTCTTCTCTTTTATTTTTTGTTCAATCCCTCCATACCCTATCCATTCCCTCCCCACTTCTGTCAGCCTGCTCTTTATCTATGAATTTTTTTTGCTTGTTTGTTCATTTTGACTATTAGATACCACATAGGAGTGAAATAATAATGCTTTTCAGGTGCATCTACACTTTTCTTTTTTATAGCCAAGTAGTATTCCATTGTGTAAATGTACCATAGCTGTTTTATCCACTCATCTACTGATGAAAAAGCCTATAGTTATTAATTACAGACATTAAAAGTATAATAAAACATTATAAAAATATTGTGTCCTCAAAAATGAAAACTTTGAGAAATGGACCAATATCTTCAAAGACATAAACCATAGAAACTCATGAAAGAATAAAAAGATAATTTAATAAGCCTATATTTATTAAGACATTGAATCAATATTTAATAGACTTACTAAACAGAAACCACCAGGCCTAAATAGTCATTTGTGATTTCTATAAAACATTTAAAAAATGATACTAAGTAAACATAATATTTTCTAGAAAATAGAACTTGAAAAAAATACCCATTAACTCATTGTATAAGACCAGTTTTACTATAAGATCAAAATAAGACAAAAATTTTACAGAATAGGAAAACTGAACACCCATATTTCTTATGAACACATACGCAAAAATTTTTAACTAAATATTAGCAATCAAACCCAATAATGTATAAAATTAATTACAAGCACTTTTATACAACAATATATGAAATGAATTATGATGACATCAACTTGATCAACAAATCCGCAAAAACAAAACAAAACAGCAAAAAAAGCCTAAGGTTAACACAATACTGAAGGGTGAGAACTTAGAAATTACCCCATAGACAACAATAAGACAAGAATGTCTCCTCTTACTACTCCTCAATTGTACTGGAAATCTCAGCTAATACAATTTTAAAAATTAAATAAAACTATCTGTGGAAATGATATCACTATTTATATATAAAGTTCAAATGGATCAAAAAAATCTGGAATTAAAAAATGATTATAGCAAGTTTTCAGGATGCTAATTTTATGTGCCATATACATATACTTTCTTCTATAAAGCAATTATCAAGAGGAGATAAAATACAAGCCTTACATTAGAAACCAGAAGATAAATGTTTAGGTAAAAGTCTACATGATTAAAACTTTAATAAAATAATTTACTAAATAAATGGGGATATATATCATGTTCTTGGAGAAAAAGATAATATTAAGATGTCAGTTCTCTCCTACTTGATTTATAGATTCAATGCAATTCTAAAAAAATTCTAGTCTGTTATTCTGTGGATATAGACAAACATATTCTAAAGTTTATGTGGAAAGACAAAAGACCCAGAATAGCCAATGCCATATTTGAGACAAAAAATAAAGTGGGAGTACTGTTAATACCCAAATTCAAGACTTTCTATAAAACTACAGTAATCAATATAGTATAGTATGTGGGAAAGAACAGATAAATAATCAAAAGAATTAAACAGAAAGCCCAGCAATAGATCCAGAAAATTATACAGTCAACTTAAATTTGAAAAAGGAAAAATATCATTTGATGGAGAATGTATAGTTGTTTTTTAAAAAGTGCTGAAATAACTAGGTATTCATGTGTTTAAAAAATTGAATCCAAACAAAAACATTTAAGCTTTCACAAGAATTAACTCAAAATGTATCACAGACCTAAATTTAAAGTACAAACTTATAATAATTTAAACAATAACACAATGGAAAATCTAGGTGTCATTGGGCTTGGTGATGACTTTTTAGATACAATAGCTGAAACAACATTATGAAAGAAAAAGTCGATAAGCTAGACTTTATTTAAAAAGCTTTTGTGAAAGTCACTGTCAAGATAATTAAAAGATGAGCCACAGACTGCTAGAAAGCATTAACAAAACACATATCCAATAAAGGACTTTTATCCAAAATACACAAAGAACACTTGAAACTCAATAATGAACAAATTTAATTTGTAATAAATGGACAAAATCTATAAAGAAATATCTTACCAAAGAAAATATATAGAGGCAAATAAATGTATAAAAGAGCCCATCGTCATATATCATTAGGGTATTATAAGTTAAAGCAACAACAAAATACTACTTTACACTTTGCAGAATGATGAAAATCAAAAATACTAACACCATCAAATGTTGATGAGAATGTGGAACAACATAAACTTTCATTCATTGCTTGTGGGAATGAAAAGTGGTACAGTCATTTGAAGAAAAATCTGACATTTTCATAAACATTGCTTATCTTATGATCCAGATATTGAGCTACTTGGTATTTGCCCAGATGAGTGAAAAGCAATGTACACATAAAAAGATGCACACAAAAGTTTATAGCATCTTTATACAAATTGCCAAAACTGGGAAGCAAGTGTTTTTTAGTAGGTTAATGGATAAATGAACTGTGGGATATTCACACAACAAAATATTATTTAATAATAAAAAATGATGAACTATCGAGCCATAAAGTGATGTAGAAGAATCTTAAATACACATTACTGAAGGGAAAACAAGCCATTCTGAAAAGGTTTATGACTCAAATTCTATCACATTCTGGAAAAAGTAAAACTAGAGAGTAATATCAGAGTTTGCCAGGAATTTGGAAGGGAAAGAAGAGGAATGCATAGGTGGGGCATAGGGGGTTTTTAGGGATGATGCTGATATAGTAAATATATGACATTTCACATTTTTCAACCCATATATCTATGCAACCCAAAGAGTAAACCCTAATGTAAACTGTGAACTTTAGTTACTATTAAAGTATTGATATCAATTCTTCAATTTTCTTTAAAACTTTTCAAATGTATCACACTAATGCAAGTCATTAAAAATATGAAAAATTGTGTGATGTGGGTGGCAAGGTAGCACAGAAGAGAACTTAGAAGCCCTGTACCCTCTGCTCAATTTTTCTGTAAATAAAAAGCATTTATTAAAAAATCTATTAATTTTTCGCCCTGACTGGCATAGCTCAGTGGATTGAGCACGGGCTGTGAACCAAAGCTTCACAGGTTCGATTCCCAGTCAGGGCACATGCCTGGGTTGCAGGCCATGACCCCCAGCAACTGCACATTGATGTTTCTCTCTCTCTTTCTCCCTCCCTTCCCTCTCTAAAAATAAATAAATAAAATCTTAAAAAAAAGAAGGCATCCCTCTTTAAAAAAAATCTATTAATTTTCATATCAGCACAATTTACAATAGCCAAGTGCTGGAAACAGCCTAACTGCCCATCAGTAAATGAATGGTTCAAAAAACTGTGGTACATTTACCATAGTTTGGAATACCATGCAGCAGAAAGTCAAAGGATCTTACCCTTCGCAACAGCATGGATGGAACTTGAGAGCATTATAGTAAGTGAGGAGGTAAAAGACAGGTCAGACCTTAATATTTACATGGGGAGGCAAAAGATTCAAAATAGCCTACACAACAATGAAAGACAACAAAGTTGGAGGACTAATAGTACCCAACTTCAAGATATTCTACAAAGAAACAGTAAAAACTGTGGTACATTTATACAATAGAATACTATGCAGCAGAAAGAAGGAATTACTACCTTCTGCAACAGCATGGTTAGAACTGGAATCCATTATTCTGAGTACACAGTCAGTGAAAGACGAATATCATATGTTCTCACATGTAACAGGAATCTAATGAACAAAGTGAATTAATGAGCAAAATAGAACCAGAGACATGAAAACATGGAACAGACTGACAGCTGCCAGAGGGGAATGGGAGGAGTATAATGGTGGAAAAGAGGGGAGGGGGCTAGTCAAAAAACATGTATGAATGACCCATGGATGTGGACAGCAGTGTAGGGATTGACTGTGGGATGTGGGGGAGTGGGCTGGATAAAGTAGGGTAAAAGGGGAAAAATTGGGACAACTGTAACAGAATAACAATTTTTAAAAGAAAGACAACATGGTATTGTTTAAAGAATGTACAAGTAAATAAAGAGAACAGAATACAAAGTCCCAAAATAGACATACCTAACTATAGTCAACTGATTTCAACAAAGGAGCAAAAACAACACAGTAGAGAGGAAGGAGGGAAGGAAGGGAGGGAGGGAGGGAGGGAGGGAGGGAGGGAGGGAGGAAGGAAGGAAGGAAGGAAGGAAGGAAGGAAGGAAGGAAGGAAGGGGCAGAGGGGAGAAAGAAGAAGGACAGAGGGAGGGAGGAAGAAAGAAAGAAAGAAAAAAGAACCTATACAAAGGTTTTATACTCTTCACAAAAATTAACTCAAATTGAACCACAGGCCTAAATGAAAAACTGTCAAATGCATAGGAAATAGCACTGGGGAAAACCTAGGTCCTCTTGGATTTAGTGATGACTTTTTACATATAATAGCAAAGGTACAATTCATGAAAAAATAACTGATAAGCCAGACAGACTTCATTATTTTTTAATATCTGCTCTGCAAAACACAATATCAAGAGAATAAGAAGACAAGTCACGTGCTAGGGGAAATATTTGCAAAAAAAAAAAAGTATATTAAGGTCTGTGTTCCAAATTATACAAAGGACTCTTAAAACTCAAAAATAAGAACACAAACAAACATTTTTTTTAAAAATGGACCAAAGGCCTTAACAGATACCTCATCAAAGAAGATATAAAGATGGCAAATAAGTATAACCATATGAAAAGATACTCCACTTTATGTCACCAGGAAAATACAACTTTAAACGACAATGAGATATGGCTACACATTTATTACAATGCCCAGAATCCAGATCACTGACGATACAAAATCATGGCAGGAAGTAGAGCAACGAGAACTTTCCTTCATTTGTTGTTGCAAAATGGTACAACCATTTTGGAAGACAGTATGGCATTTTCTTAAAAAATTAAAAATATATACTTATCAAATCATCCAGCAATCATGCTTTTTGGTAATTACCTATACAAGTTGGAAACTTATGTCCACACAAAAACTTGCATACAGATATTTATAGAAGCTTCATTAATAATTTCCAAAACTGGGAAACAACCAAAACTGAACAAAATGTTGGTGAATGGATAAACTGCGATCCATCCAAACAATAGAGTTTTAGGCTGTGCTAAAAAGAAATAAACTCTCAAGTCATGAAAAGACATGGCAGAAACTGAAATACATAATAGTAAGTGAAAGCAGCTAATATGAAAAGAGTATATCCTGCAGGTGTCCCCAACTTTCGAGCCACGGACCGGTCACACAGCAAGAGGTGAGCTTGAATGTGATGTGCTTGAATCACCCGGAAACCATCCCACACACCCCAGTCTGTGGAAAAAATTGTCTCCCACAAAACAAGTCCCTGGTGCCAAAAAGTTTAGGGACTGCTGATGTACTATATGATTCTAACAATACAACATTCTGGAAAAAGCAAAACTTTTGAGACCAGTGGTTGCCAGGGGTTGGGGAAAGGGCAGAATGAGTAAGCAGAGTAGAGAAGGCTTAAAGGGAGTGAAACTACACTGTATGACTCTATAATAGTGGAGGCATACAGTTATACATTTTTTCAAACCTACAGACTGCAACACTAAGAGTGAACCCTTATGTGAAATGTGGACTTAGATGATAATGATGTATTGGTGTAAGTTAGTTGACTCTAACACTGGGATGTTTGTACACTGTGGTGTGGGACACTCATATTGGGGAATGCAGTGCATGTGTGTAGCCAGGGAGTGTGAAGAAAATTGCTGTAACTTCTGCTCATTATTGCTATGAATCTAAAACTGCTCTTTAAAAGAACATCTATTTTTAAAAAGTATACTAATGTCTTGCTATGTAACAATAGAAATTGAGCTATGGAACTAAACTCTCCAAAGATGTACTCTTTTCAGTTCAATGGATTCCTGATTATAGGAAAGAATGTGTTCATAACATTTTTACTCAGAATTGATAAATTTTTCTTTATCTTGCCAACTCTGACAAATATCTATAGTTAACATTTCCCTTCAGAATTGCACATTAGCCTAGTGACTTAAAAACACTTCAGTATAACTAATAAATTTATCAGAATAACAAAATCCAAGAGTTACATTCATGTATAGATAGATAAATAGATAGATACACACACATATACATATATACATACATATAGATCTGTGTGTGCATGTGTGTTTATAATTCACTTACAAACAAAAATAAGAATAAAATTTAGCCCAAAAAGAGAGCAGCAGATAAAATACATAAGAAAGAACGGAAGGTAAAAAATCTAATTCTGAAATTGAATTTCATCTGGACAGTCACAGCACGTTGTGTTCTTTCTGAATTGATACTGACAAACAACAGTGTAGGATAGTTTAGAGGTGAAGGTTTCTTCAGATTAATGGGATAAACTCCCAATCTTTTTTAGATCTTTAATCTGCTAGTAAATAGTTCTGTTGGCTGAGATTTATATCAATCCTAAAATCTTAGGCTTTAAATTCTGTCAAGTAACTCAATTGCTGTCTGACTTTCCTGAAATTTGCTTCCTCCAGACAGCACATATAAAAAGATGTGAAAGTCACCAGAAGCAGGGGTCTATGAAAGTTAAAATCACCATTTCACCTATATAATATGTGAAAAATAATTACTTGAAATACAGCCTAAAACACTGTGTTAATGAGAAGAAAGGATGTGAAACATAAATTCTTATTTAGGTGACATTTCTTTATGGAGTAATTGCTTCTAAATTATGCTCAACTTTCTCCCTATTTGTCAGCTGGGGGTATGGATCAGTGCATTTCTTAGCTGACTGAGACAGACATACAACTCATTAGTAAGACAGGTGAGATCAGAAGTCCATCATTTTTTCTCCTCTTGCGAGTTACTATTCATAATACAAATAATAACACATTCTGTGGGAAAGCAAACAGTAAAGAATAGTTTAGCAACCTTAATATTAGTGTCTATTCCTCATTTTCCCAGCTTATAACATTCTAGCATAGAATGCCTCACATTAACTGTGGTAAAGAAAACAGTCTACATATTTGTATCCCAGAAATATTTTTAATGTACTCAAAATGAATTATTAGAAGAATCAAATGCAAAAGGATATGCAAATTAAAGCTCAAATTTATCAATAAATTCAAAAATCTCCCCCAAGTGTTTTCTAATAAATATAATAAAAATATAGGAAAATAGAAAAGAATGGGTAAAAACATTCACATTGTTTATTTCAGTTGTGCTTATAGATGGTTAATAAAAATGAATCACAACTTATTGTCATAAGTAAATATCACTTATAAATTACATAGTTCTCTACTTAAAACACCAATATGCATACTTTTAAAAATGAGTATATGCATATTAAAAGTCTTTAATTTGACAAATTATGTTGCTTCATCTTGCTTGTTAGTTTAGCTCACATAGGTAGGATTGAGAACATAATTCTTAATGACATTGTTAACAATTTTCACAATAGGAAAACCAATCTTACTGAGTTGTACTAATGAAGATAGAAGAATAAGTTTAAAGAAGTATTTGGAAATTTTAAATATTTATTTTTAATTTTTATTTAAAATTAAGCAAGAACGATGCTCTGTTTATCATTGTCTTGGTTATTAGCCTTCTTAGAATAGCAAGACAGAGTTGTACTAGAAAAGGAAAAAGTCATATTTCCCATTTATTAAATGTATCTGGGAGGTCCAAAGAACTTACCCAATATATTAGAGCAGAAATATACCTTAGAAATCAATTATTTCAAGGGTTTTTTTTAGGTGAGAAATATCTACGAACCAGCAATATAATTATCAAGCACTAAGTACCTGTGAGAGATTGGATTTCAAGACAGATGCCACATGTTCTCCCTTTTGCGATGGAAATTGGTATTGCTCCCATCAACAGGTGGATTGTGTTTTTCCTCCACAGAATATGGGTTGGCCCTGTGGTTTGCTTTGACAAGTAGAACAAGGCAGAAATGACTTTGGAGTCCAGTTATTAAGACATCTTGTAACTTCCTTTCTAACCTTCTTAGGAAGCCTTAGCTACCACATACAGAAACCAAGGCTGTAATACTAAGGAGGTTAGATATAATTAAATGCCCTGAAGAATAGAAGGATTCAAAGTCATGAGAGGAGAGATTTTGAATGACAATGGACTTTGAGTACAGAGAGAACTCAGCATTACAGACATTCTAGCTCTAGGGCCAAACATACCGGCCATAATAATCCCTCTGTCACAATGAGGAGCAAAGAAAATCTACCCTTGTTAAGCCTGTCCCAAATTCCTAATTACAGAAGAAAATAAACTGACTGTTGTTTTAAAGCATTGAATTTTGGAATGTTTTAAGTTACTAAATTTTGAAGTGTTTTGAAATCAGCAGTAAATACTGAGACTATTAGCATCCATGAGGTAAGCAATTAAAAGACAAATAGGAGATGGCATCTAATTATAGTATACAGTTTAGAGGTATTTAGTAATAACTTCACACACAGTTACCTTTAAGAATGTTATAAGCACCCCATTGGTATAAATTCAAAATGTCATTGGAACGGAAGTTAGGCTAGTGAATAATAGATCAGCAGATATATTAAAAAGAGATGATAATGGAGCCAAATTCCACTCAGTCTTGCATTCATCATTAAATATTAAATATTTTATTTATCTATTTTCAGAGAGAGGAGAAGGGAGAGAGAGGGAGAAAAATATTAATGTTTGAGAGAAATATCAGTGGGTTTGCCTCTTTCACATGTCCCAACAGCGGACCAGGTCTGGAACTCAGGCATGTGCCCTGACTGGGAATTGAACCCTCACATTTTTGGTATACAGGATGATCTCCAACCAACAGAGCCACAGCAGTCAGGGCCACTCACTATATATTTAAAGGGTACATCACATCCACATTGTGACAATATATAGAAGGAGAAATTTTATGTTCTGTTCACCAAAGAAGTTATGTTCTAAAATTTGGATTGAATAATCCTGTAAAATTGGTTGAATATGAATTTGGAGAATTAGGTAAGGTCCAGATCATAGATAAATTTGAAACTATTCCAAAGATTGTAGACTTCTGTCTTTGTAAAATGGGAAAACATTTTAGAACATAAATCTTGGAAGAGATCATTCAAAATATAAAGAATGAAAAAAATAATAGAGTGGGCTTTTTTGAGAATGAATCAACAGTTTTTAATGGTTGGTGTGATCTAAGGGAAGAAGATTGATGAAATCATATAATATGCCATAAACTATAGATTTTCTTTCATTTTAAAATTACCCATACAAAACCCACATGCTAGATTTTAATAAATGCATAAAATCAGTTTAATTTTAACTTTCTTAATTTAATGACTCCTAAACTACTCATTTGTAAGTCAATGATTGTATAAAACTTCTGCTGGCAATAAAATTATTGGATGTTTCTTTAACATGAAATGAAGTCTTTAATATGTTTTTGGGCACAGAAAATGAGAAATTAATTTTAAGCACTTTTTATGCTTTAATATTTATTTTATTCAGCTGTAAATCATTCTTATATTTAAGATATATGGAATATAAAAAAGAATCATTTATCTTTTTCTTATATAAAAGTAAGTTTCAAGTTAGATATAGAAGAATTATGACTCTAATTTTCCTTTTCACAAGTTAATCTACTAAACAATGAATCATTCCTGGAAGTGCAGTTCTCCTAATGTCATGCATTCACAGTGGTTTTTGACATATAATAAATGAAGTTTGCTTTTAGGGAGAATGGCATATGGAAATCATTGAAATTGTATTTTTACTCAATGTAAGTTTAATTATGAAGAGAACTCTAGTTTCTAGCTGAGACAAAAGAAACTATCCATCACTTTGCAAATTTTATCAGCTTATAGTTTTATCAAACCAAACCACTTCCCCTTGCAAAACATAAAAGCTTAAACAAAATGTAAAATTCTAACAAAACTCCAAAGTAGATATGATCATGGATTGTACAATATATTTGGCTCAACTCACAATCATCTCTATGATGCAAAATGTGGAACTATTTGGATATTTTGATTTCAAGGGAAAATCTATTTCACAAACTAATAGGAATACTGATAACATATTCTTTTATTCTTTGTAATATCTTTCTCTTATCATTCTTTTTCATTATTTATAAACAATTTAATTTATGTAATTTCTGTTTTAATAATTTTACTCACATAATCACATTCCACTGAGCATACTTCCTCTTCCAGCTTTACCAAGATATAATTGATATACAGCATCATGTGAACTTAAGGTGCACATGTGTTGATTTGATATATTGCAAAATCATTACCATTGTGGCCTTAGCTAACACTCTTATCTTGTCACAT
The DNA here is from genome assembly GCA_004024845.1 of Tonatia bakeri. NCBI lineage: Eukaryota > Metazoa > Chordata > Mammalia > Chiroptera > Phyllostomidae > Tonatia > Tonatia bakeri. The sequence continues at coordinate 83,257 of PVIA01005350.1, forward strand.
AATTACCATTTCTTTTTTTGTAGTGAGAATGTGTAAGATCTACTCTCTTAGCAGCTTTGAAGTATATACGGTAATTTTTAATTAGCTTTATTTAATTTTTAATTGACTCTATTTATTTAATTACAATTGACATTTGGTACTATTGTATACTAGTTTAGGTATATGACACAGTGATTAGACATTTGTATAATTATGAAATAACCCCATGGTAAGTCTACTACCCACTTGACACCATACATATTTTTATTGCAAGCACAGACTATTCCCTATACTATAATTTACATCCTTGTGACTATACTGTAATTATCAATTATACTTCTTAATCCCTTCTTTTTCACCTAGCCCCCAAGCCCCCTCCCACCTGACAATCATCACTTTGTTCTCTGTATCTATGTTTGTTTCTGTTTACTATGATCACCATGCTGCATGTTGAATCCTTAGAATTTATTCATATTCTAACTAGAATTTTATACCCTTTGGTGAGTATTTTCCCATTATTTCTACCTCTAGTTCCTGATAATTACCACCCTACTCTGTTTCTAGGAGGTTCAGTTTTAGATTTCACATATTACAGTTATCACACAGTATTTATCTTTGTCTGACTTATTTCATTTAACATAATGTGCTCAAGATTTCTCCCTGTTGCTGCAGAAAGCAAGATTTCCTTCTTTCTCATGACTGTGTAATACCCCATTGTATGCATATCACACCTTTTTTAAAACGAGACTGCTTCTGAAGCACAGATTGAGTATAATTCACATAACCAGTTAAATTTGGCTTTTCAACAATTGAATTATTTAAGTTTCTCCTAACTAAACTGGTCTGGTAATAAACTTCAAAATGTAATGCTATTATAAAGAATGAAAAACCAACTGAAGTCACGTGCCTAAAGGTATTTTGATAATAATTTACAAATAACTAGAGCTCAGTATGTACACAAACAGTAAGTTAACATTCATAAGATTTAAGCAAAGAGAGAAAAAATGCTTAATGATTCAGATTTAGAAAAGGTTAAACTTTATTTTATATGACTTCTTGTGAATTATAACAGATTAAAAATATATTTTAACCTCTATTTCTGTATTTGCAATAAATTAGACTCTAACAGTAACTAGTATTAATCCAGCATTCAACACAAAGAAGAAAAGAGGTGGAAAGTATTAAAGATACCAAGATTTTAGAAGACTGAAAATATCTAGAGAAGCAACTAAAGTTGAGAAAGCTTAATAACAAGTGGTTGCAAGAAAAAAGAATTCCTTAATACAGGCAATATGTTGATAAGGCTCAGAATTAAGGGCATCAAGTATCATTGAAAGTAAGGGATGGAGGAATCATAAGAAACTGATTGAAAGACTTTGAAGGCAAGTAGGCCCCTAAATTTTTCCCCATATTTCAGGCTGTGAGCCAACTATCCTCTTTCCCTCCACTATCACTTCCCTGTCTTCTAACAAAAAGCTGGAATTTGCTAAACTATAAATCATCTAGAGCCAGGAATATCAACAATAATGGAGGATAGGGAGCTATGTTTTAGAGAAAATAGAGATATTAAATAAAAACCAACTTAATGAATGATGGCTAGGCAGCCCCTTTCTGCTGCACATCTCCAAGAGCCCTAGCATATTTCTCAAACTTCCCTGTTCCTCTCTGACTCTCCCACTCAGAAGAAAGACAAAGGAAAAAAAAAGAAACCGCCACTTTACCATAGAGGAAAGTGGCAGTTTCTTTGTAGAATCTGAGAAAACAATGTCTTTACATTCTGACATCTGTCTACATTCCAAAGAAACTGGATTCCCATCAGCATGCTCCATGGAAAACTCACCAACCACTTTGTACATTTCACCAATGGACACAGAGCTGGAATCAATTACTTGGTTGTTTCAGTTTTAAATATGTTTGAATAATCACAGACCATTTAAAAATAATTTAACATGAAACGTAAGTACCTATGCAGGAAGTAAGGAAAGAGGAGCAGAAAAAGGATGAGAAACATATAGGAAAGAAAAATATGAAAATATAAAAAACATTTTAAAATTATAAATAGCATAATCAGATAAAGTTGATATTGATTACAAAACCAAAATAGGATTATGTGATGAAGAACATAGAAAATAATAATCTCTCAGATATTAAATATGACAGATAAAAGACAGTGAGTCTTGAATTCTAAGTGTATAATAGAATATGAAAGGAAAAGATAAAGGAATTAACAATGAAAACTATAAACCCTACAGCAAATAATAAGAATTCTAAGAATTGAGAGCAGACAAACCAGAAGGGAATAAATCAGATAAACAAAAAAAATTTCCCAGAATTATGAACATAAGTATCCATGTTGATAGATCACTGACTATCCTGCCAATGAGTTTTAAAAATCTACATATATGTGAAATTACATTGTTATGAACTTTCACAGCAACAGAGAAATTTCCAGAATGAGCAGATCATTTTAAAATGTCAGTGACTAAGAATTGTAATAGCGTCCTCAGCAGCAAAAATAGATGAGAGAAGACAGTAAGTACATCGGCTTCAAAAGTCTGGTAGGAAATCAGGTGCAACCTTTCTAAACTAATATTTCAATGAGATACAAAGTATGTTTTCATTTTCTTCTTTTTGTTTTTTACACATTTTCAGATAATCTATATTTTAAAAACTTTGCTACATGTAGAGTTTTTCTCTTAACAACCATAGAAAAAAATTTGCTCAAAATTAGAAAAAAATCAAGAAAGAATAAGGCATGTGATTGGGATACAGAGATTCCAATAAGAAGAGTGATAAAGCAAATTTCCTGGATGTCAGGCTAGATCATGGGACAAAGTATTTCAGGAGAGAGATCTCAATGGGAAGTGAGGGATGGGAGGCATGGAGAAGTTTGGTAACAATTATTAATTCTAAAAAACAAATGAAAGAAAATTAAAGAATATTAAACAACCAAAACAAATTAAAGAAAATATAACTGTACTTGAATCCCCACTGAAAAGTATTTTCATAATCACCATTGTAAAAATGCTACAATTGTGCACTAGTAGGTAAATAACTGGAGAGGTATTGACAAAGGTTATAATAAAAAGGAAAGAAAAATTAGAAGAACAGAATGAGAAAGTTGTTTTTCTCAGTTGTAAGCTTTAGTTTTACTGGGGTGTTTACTGATTAACAAAAAATAATAATTTCAAATCATGAAATATTGGATAATTTAAACTACTCTCAAGTAAAACTGTAAATCTGAAAAAAAAATTAATGGACATATTTTTTTAGAACAGTTCACTGCGAAATTAAGTGAAAAGTACAGTTTCCATATATACTCTCACCTTAAAAATTCCCTGCTCTGTCTGAAAAAAATATTTTTAAGAAGTCTCTTTGAAGACATCAGAGACTTAATAAGATAGTGAAAAATTACTAGGCCATGATGTAGCAAAGGAGAAATACAGAGAAGCGAGCACAGCTTTGTGGCTGCCCTACATATAGGAACGTCTTTACAGAAGATTGAAAGGCTCAGCAGCACTTTTTAAAGCCCCCAAGGCATTGGGCTATAGACAGTTAATCCAGGGCCTACCAGGTGGGAAACAGGGCTGGTGCAATCTCCAGGAATATGGGTGAAACAGAAGTATATATAACTTTATAAGAACTATATCCAAATATCAAATTGTCTGTACAATTTGCTATTTGCTATTTTCCCATCTGCTATTGTTTTCTTTGTGTCTGATAAAACGTCCATGAAAAATTTTAAGCCAATTCTCTTGGCAGTAGTTTATTTCAGCTCCTTTAATTAATATTTGAAAATGTCATTATTTTACTTTTGAAAGACTTTTTCACTAAGAATAAGACTATGGTTTGCCTTTTTTTCTTTAGCACTTATAAATTTTCTTCCCATTGTTCCTTGCTTGCACAGTTTCTGATGAAAAATCTAAGGCATGATCCTCCCGAGGATTATATCCAATGCTCCATATATTGTGAAGCCTCTTTCCTCTGGTTTGAAAGCAAACTATTCCCAGCCTGGGCAAACTGCAGGGTTTGTTCTGTCTATTCCCAGCATATGTTTTTGTGAATATTGTAATATTTGATTCTAATCATACAAATTCATAACATTTGACTCCTTCCTTTCTTTGAAAATCATTTCAATCTCTCTTTGTTTCTCGTTATATTTTCTTATCTGTGTATATTCCTCCCTCTCCCTTCATCCTGACCAAATATTTCCCTGACAAGCCTTGCTACCCCTAACTTGGCACATAATCCATCATTCTTTTGTCTGGTCAAAGGAAGAATGACAAGGCTATCTTTGCAATGGGCACTCTTTGTTATGTCTGTTCAGTTATAATTAACAATGTATTTTCTGTAGGTAAGTTTTATGTACAGAAGAAACGCTCTAAGGCAGTGTTTCATACCCATCCATTGTGTCTCAAGATATTGGCATATTTGGGATTAGTAAAAGAAGAAATGGTACTATCTCGTCAATTGCCAAGAACTGTTCTTAACACTTAGCCCATGTTACCATGCAGATGCACTTGCTCAGCTTGATATGAAGAATGTTAAATAATAGGAGAGAGAAAATAGGAAATTATAGAATTCAAAAATATTAGAAACAAAATTTAGGAAATATATTGTTGTGTTTACATTACTTAGGGACATGTTATGTGCCATCAAGGGAAAAACTTACTGTTCAAGGGAAAATTTGAAAATATTACTCAAAATAGCAAGAGTGATATATTTATCTGGACCTTCCTCATTAAGCTTGGTAAAACAAGAACTCAGTTTAGGGTGGAGAATGGGTCTCCACTCACAAAGCAAAACTGACTATAGCAAGACCAAGGCTGGATATTCCCTGCTCTTCAAAGCAAACATTGTTTAATATTGCAAACTGGAAAAATATTAACTCTTAACATTATAGAAATTTATATAGGTATTTCAGATTTCTTTATATTTCCTCTTAGCATACATGGTTAACTTTTCTGTTAGAATTTTTCTTTTTTTTTTTAATTTTATTGTTGTTTAAGTACAGTTTTCTGCCTTTTTCCCCAACCTCTGTTGGAAATTTTCAATAGCCATTAGAACGTCACTAGTAAGAACACTTGAATTTCTCTTTTTTTGCAAGAAATAAAAATAATGTTTAAAATGTGATTGTCTGGAACAAAACCAGAGTCTTTCATTGTTTTCCATTGAGTGTAAAGTAAATTTCATAGGAATAAATCTTTGAATACCCAGTAGTCTGTCCAAAATTTCAGACTTTATTTTTTCTACTTGAATGCTCAAATCAAATTCTGCATACCTACAAATTTAGAAATTTTAAGCCCCAAAACTAATTTTCAATATTCTGTATTTATATCAATCATTAAAGGCATACAATTTTTATTTTATATTATAATAAAAATGTAGTAAATGTAGGTAACATTACTATAATTTCAATATTTGCTGGGTCATCTTTCACTTTTTATGATTCATTTGGTTGATTTTGATTTCCAGAGTCACTAACTTCAGGAGAAGCAGTTGGGGATCACATGTAGCAACACTTCACTATAAATTAGACCTGGATCCTGCTAAATGCTCATTACTTTTTTCTAATATTGTGTAAGTTACCTAGCTTGCACAGACAGTCAGAAAGCATTAAACCAAATCTGGATTTTGCACAAACAGAGTGAAATGTAGAACGACATAACACCTAACAGAGTCAGCTGTGATTCAAGATAACTGATGTGCAAGGGCCAAGTTATCAACTCTCTGAAATTGAACTAGGCTGAACCAATTTGCTTTCTCTGAGGCAACCAAACCAGCAAGGGGACTATAATTCAGTATCAAAAACATGGACATAAATGGACTCTACATGGAATTCTAACTTCAGAACAAATATCTATAGGCAATAGCGAAGCATCCAAATCACATTCTTATGAAGAAATGTTTGAAAACTCTGAATTATGTTGGAAAAAAGACAGTATTTTCTATAATGTTTAATTTTCTACCTATTTTTTCCTTTTAAAAATAATATTTTTGTTTTCTGAATTTCTGTAAGTATACTCAGGTGCTTTAAACTGGGTTTTTATAGTGTGAATATTTTGAATATTTGAGTTGCATAATAATAAGTAGAGTTGAAGGGGAATTTCATGTGGAGAAGGAGAAGTATTTGCCTCAGTATTCTATTAATGGCTCTTACTTTGACAGGTATTAACTTAATGATTTATATTATAGTATTATTCACTAGAAATGACTAATTGTAAGTATCCAAATACAAGTTGTTAAATATAGGTCAAGAACAAGAGTATTATATGTATGTTATTAAACAGAACTCTTCAACATTGTGATCATCATGGTATGGGAATTTATTTATGTTTACTATGTCTCTACTTATAATGATTTGAATGTTAAATGAGCAAGCTAAATGAAAATATTGCCTTTATAAGCTCACTAAAAATAGTATTATATAGATTCATACAAAAACACTACAAGAGAAAATTTAGTAATTTGGCTTCAACCAAAAAAAGAGAATAGTTGAAAATTATTGGTAGTTTTTAAGATATGTGTTTATCTAAATTCAAGCTGAGTAAGAAATTTTAATTACTTCTAACACATAAATTTTTTTCAGAAGGAAGTACATATAAATTTTACTTGGATATATACCTTATTATTTATACAAAGAGTACAGTCCCTCCTTGCAGGAAGATAGTGCAAATAGATGTTCATGACTAGGCAAGAGGAATTATCCTCAGGCTATGTTCTACTTCTTCTCATGAATTCTATGCCAGTAACTATAGTACAGTCACAGCAAAAACCAGCATGGAACATGTTAGGCCTTATAATTCCCTTATAAGATCTAGACCACAGAAGAGCTGAAAAGATTAATCAGCATGTACCAACAGGAAGCAAGAGAGTATCCTTGATACTGAATTTTGAAGGTACATGATCAAGGGAATCAGGACATAAAACTAAGAAAGAGTTTATTAAATTTGGGGGGCTCCGAATACAGATTTTCACACCCTGGCCAAGACCCGAGGTGATGATGAAAACTTGATGCTAGGTTAGCTTCTATCAATGGCTCACAATGAGCAAAAATGAAATGTCTAAAACTTCAGGTGCAGGTTGGTATAAAAAAATCAAGGAAGTAGAGATGTTGGAGTGGATATGTTATATGAGGATAAGCGTCCCACCAGAAAATTGGTTTCATAGGAAGGCCCAGACTACTCACTATTATCACACTATTGGAGATGTGCTAAAGAGAGGGTCACCAGCATCACTCGGACATGCAACAGTGGCTTTCTGCTGCAGGTGAGGGCAGCTGGTGTAAGAGGATACTGCACTGCCTCATCTACTGATACCAATGGAAATGAAGGGATCTTAACCAATTGATATCAGGTAGTAGTGCTTAGGTTCCAGCAGTCAGGAGATCATTATTATCATAACAACCAGAAAGGCTGGAGTGCAAGACAAGAAGGTTTGACCTACAGGGAGTAGTGGAGATGATTAAAAAAACCTAGAATCCTTATGGGAAAAATCAAAAGTTAGTAAATAAGGATTTTTTAAAAAGCAGGAATGGATGAAGATGAGGCAAAAATTTTTATTTTTCTAAATAAAAATTTACAATTTCTTAGACTTTTCCAAAATATGAACCACTGTTTTATCCCATTGAAGAAATTACCAAATCCCCATGACAAAGAACTCTGCAATATTATACCAGTGTTTCCCCTTTCCTTTCCTACAGTTGACTGTATACTGGTGAAAAGAGATTACTCAGACACGTTGAGGACTATTACATGCAGGGTCTGAGTTGATATTGATTCCTGGAGAACTAAACTGTTATTATGACTTCCTGTTAGGCCAAGGTAAATTAAAAGTGGAATCCTGGCCAAAGTCCAGCTAACTCTTATTACTTTGGGTCTACAGTTATCAGCCCATGAAAGTGTAATTTGGATTGAGATACTTTTCAGTTAATGTAGCCCCCACCTTGCGTCACGGCCTGTGCCATGAAAACTATCATTGTAGAGAAGGCCAAGGGGAAGTCTCTACAGTTGATCCATCTCAGAGGCAAGATAATAAATGAAAGACAAGATTACATATCGGGGACATGGAGAAGACTAGTGCCACCTTTAAAGATCTAAAGGATGCAGCAGCAGTGGTACCTTTGTTTAATTTACCAGTATGAGCCCTAGAGAAAGCAGTTGAAGACCAGAAATAGTAGTAGATGATCACAGTCTCAACCAAACATTGGTGTTGAGAGCATTTTGCATGCCAGAGATGCTACTGCTGCTGAAGATTAGTTCATCTGTTTCTTTCATAATCAATAAAATGGACCATAGAGATTTGTATTTATATAAAATAGAAAAAAATGTATACTTGCAATTTTGCCTAAGGGCTATGTTCAGACTCCACAACTCCTTCTTGACATAATTCAAAGATATATAGGCCATATGGACATTCATAAAACATCACATTGATTTATCACATCATTGGCACCATGCTAGCAATGCAATATGGTGAAGCAGTGTTTTATGTACTGGAATTTTTGTTGTGATATGTCCAGAGAGTTGAAAATAAACCCTATAAAAATGTAAAGATTATCCACTTCAGTAAATTTTTAATGACCCATTACTTGGGACAACGCAGGACATCCCCTCCAAAGTAAAAGACACTTTGCCTCATCTTGCATCTCCTTCTTCAAAGAAGAAAGACTTTGGTTCCCTTTAGATTCTATAGACAACATACAACACTACTAGAATTACTGCTCTGGTACATGCAGGGAGAAACACAGAGGGTTTCCTCTATTGAGTGGGGCCAGAAAAAGAAAAGAACACAGTTCTAGACTCAGTGCTAAGCCTTTCCACTTGGACCATAAGAACCAGCAACCTATTTGATTAAAGTTCCAATAGTAGAAACTGATACCATTTGGAATGTACAGTAAGCTCCAGTAGGAGAATTATAATGTAGGGCCCTGGAGTTCAGGAACAAGTAAGTTCTTGCCATCTCAGAAGATAATTGCACACTTCCTCATAAAAGTTCTTAGTATGTCACTGGGCCCTGTTAAAATTATGCATGTGCCCATAAGGAATCCAATGAAAATGTGTTTGGAGCTGACCATTTCAAAAGACATGCTATTTATACACCAAGGTGTAAATTCAGTTGAGCAGAATAGCATTATACTATAAGTGAGAAATCATCTATATTTAGAACCAAATTCAAACTAGACCAAAAGGCACATGTAAGCTATATTATCAGGCAGCCCAGTTGTTCAAGACACCACCACAATTTCATAGCAGTTCCCTCAGCTCATACTGGAAGGTATACAAGACATCCCACATTATCTGTTGGGAAAAAAGGATACAGCCCAAGTTTGGTTTACAGATAGATTGGCCTAGTAGGTACATATAAGCCAAAAATAAATGGTGGCTAGGTTACAGGTTACTCAGAGATGGCTTTAAAAGAAGTGATGAGGAAACATCTTCCTAATAGGTATGGTTTTGGGAAAGTGAATCTTTCCATTCACTTTGCATGGAGGGATAAGTGGTCCAGGTGTAGCATATTCTGGATTCATAGGCTTTATGGGCTGTGTGGTAATCATACTGGGCAACTGAAACACACACATTTGAAAATTCAGAGATAAGGAGATCATGGGTAAAACGCATGATGGTGGACATAAAGAGGGGGGCAAAAACTGCAAAGGTCTTAGAATCACTTACTAATACCAACCATAAAACATCAATCATGGAAAGGCTGTAACAGTGTAAAATAGTAACCAAGGGAAACTGTAATCCACCCCACAATTCTTTTGACAGTGTTTCTCTAAGTGCTAACTTAGACTAACATGTAGCCTGGAGATGAACAGCATGTTTCAATAAGAATCCTAGGATCTAACTTCAGAAGACACAGACTCCGACCTTCAAGCACCCCAGCTCTGGGATATTTGCTGGCTTATAATTGTGGAACTAGGGTGACGTGAAGCCAGGATGACTAAACCAGGATGATGCACACCAGACCATCACTTGCCTTATTAGAACAGACTGTGCTTATCTGCATGTACAGAACTTTGCAACCCTCTGCCTTGATCACTTTTTTCTGTTTCCCTCTCCTTCCTCATCAAAAAAACCTTTGCCTCCACTGACAGGTGGAGATGGGCTTTGAGACATGAATCCCCCATCTTCCAGATGGCCAGCATCTACAGATAAACCACTTTCCTTTACATTAGCACCTGCTTCTTAAGTACTGGCTTTTGTATTGGCTGGCAGCCAGACTTACATTTTGGTTACAGAGTCACTAAAATAATTGAGTATAAAAAAAAACAAAACAAAATTTGCCTAGTTGGTAGCAGCCAGCATTGTTCAGTGGGCACTTCAGTGATGGCCTTATGGATATACTTTAAATGGCCATGTTGGCAGAGGCGGAGGACATGACTAGGCACAATAGCATTAAAGAGTGTTTATCAAGAATGACCTAGCTGGCATCACCTGTGAGTGCCCAACACATTTGTAACAGATACCAATGCTGAGATCCTCTATAAAGAGGTGTGCACAAACTTTTGGTGTCTCTGGGCCACAAAGGAAAAAGAAGAGTTGTCTTGGGCAACACGTTAAATACATTGTGACACACAATCACAAAAAAAATCTCATAGTGTTTTAAGCAAATATATGATTTTGTGTTGGGCTGCATTCATAGCCATCCTGGGCTGCATGCAGCCCATGGGCCACAGCTTATTAATTGTGAGGAGCAATTTGGCACTTGGCAACAAATTGACTGACTACATCAGGCTCTTCATATCCTGAAAGTACTAATTATATTTTTCTCAAAAGAATAAGCATTTTTTCCAGGTGTAGGTTTGTTTTTGCTGCCCACAGAAATTCAACCAGCACCACTATCTGAGGGTTTACTGAGTGCCTAATTGACCCTTATGAAATACCACTCAACTCAATATCCAAACAAGGATCTACTTGACCTTGAAAAAGATGAGGGAATAGGCCCATAAATATAGGACCCATTGGTCATATCATATACTAGAACAAATAGAAATAGTTGGCCTGATAGAGCCCTTGGATGACTTCATAAGATATACACCTGAAATATCAAGCACTGAATCTACATTTTGCAAAATGACTGATATACTCCTGGTTTCAGGATGTAAATGGAATCAAGAGATATTCAAATGATATTATATTCCCAGTAGTCATGAATATATGGGTATAGGATTCAAAGGTTCAAAGCAGTAGTGGCTCCACTTATAATCCCCACTTGGGAAACCTGTGCACTCCATTCCTTTGACTCCAGCAGGAGTTGCAGCATTAGATGTTCCAGATTTCCAAAAAGGCATAGTCCTGACAATGCAGTCTTCAATGGTTCCACTGACTTCCAAGATAAGGTTGATGCTTCTGCACTCTGAACTCCATGAAAACTAGGATAAGAAACAATTCTAAACTGGTTATCTTCAAAATAGCAGTCTTCAAAATATTATATTGATTTAACCTGGGGTTTGGTTATTAAGGTCAAATATGATTGACTATTGGCTTACATCTAGTCAAAGTAGAGAGAAGAGGGATGACTCTTCTTTCCTAAGAAGCTAAGGCTGCCAGCCTCTGCGAGATGTGTGTGCGTGCATTACAGGGGTCAGGGAAGAAATCTTGTGGTTTCAACCATGTTATCTGCTATGAGGAAACCCTGGATATCTTGCTTATTGAGAATTTAAAAACTTTAATTTTTATATATGAATCTTAATTTAGGTTTTCCATTTTAATATAAACATAAGGAAAACTATTCTAGAAAAATGTTAATATGCATCAACATTTTTCTCTAAATCTTTTTTATTCTTATAACATACACATATATAAAAGAATTTTTTTATTTCAATTTTAAGGTGCTAATAATACAGTATAGCAAAAATACAACCATGAGATATTTTCCACTAAATTCCCACTTCTGATAGGCTCAGCCTTCAATATTTTTGTGTTCACCCTGAGTTAAAAAACTCTTTTAGCACTCAGTACCTAGAGAGATATTTGTCCTTGCAACAGGAGTTACCTAATGTGTCCAACTTTCTGTGACTTTATCTATTGTTATTTGGAGGAGTCAGCTTTAGTGACAAGATAACTGTATTAACTATTCACCAAGCTTTGATTCACTCAAGAAAGATAACAGCAAGTGAGGCAATGCTTGGAATTTTCTAAAATGTTCTGCTCAGCCCATCACGGTAAAAACCCATTACTAGCAAGGAAAGCAGTAAAAGTTTATTTATTTTAACATTAATTATCCAAAAAGAAGTCAAACATGAGTTGGAAGACAAGAAATAATGCAGACACTGCAGAATAATTTCACTAATTGAATTGGCTTCCAATAATGTGGTAGAGTTGTTTCAATTCCCACCCAAACAGGATGACCTATGGGCTTTGTTATGTTGAGAGAAACATAATTATCTGCTACATTTGCAGCTTCATGGCTTATGAAGATGGATTGAAACTTGTGTAAATTTAGAAAACCATACTCAATGATTTAACACTTTTGCAAGATTTAAAAAAAGAACTCAGAGTCAATTCTATAACTTTAGAACTCTGAGAAAAGAAAAATTTTCACATCAATGTTAATACAAAAAGAACCAATTAAATTTAACCAGAGTGTTCAAAGCCACTATTAACTTATTCTCTCTTTAGACTAATAGTGGACAATAGGGAAAGAAAACAGCATTCACATTTCCTCAGCACAAAGTCTATTTTATGCATATTATTTGTGTATTATTTGCATATTATTTTAGGCAAATAATTTGTTCATTTTTGTGACTCATATGCAATGGTATATAAGTTACTAATTTGGCTTTTGAAAGTAAATCCAACAGGATTCAAATTAATCATATTACACAGCTTTTAAACATCACTTTTATTGTCTACTCTGTTACAATAAAACATCCTTCACTTAACATTTTTGTGACAGAACTTTTTCTATATTGTAGATAATTTCTGCATTTACATGAAATTACCCAAATTAGGGTAATTATTAAATAATATAAAACCACTTTGACTACTGAGATATAACCAATGGCTTGTACTGTGGCGTGATTAATTTTACAGTACCTAGATTTATACTGAAATCAAATGGTTTGGCTCAATTCATGTGAATTGAGGTCACGATACAGTATAACTTTAAGATAGCCATACCAGGTAGTAATAAAGGGAAATTGTCTCAGACAGAGCATAAAATTTTGAGATTTGGTTGTTCATATATTTGATGAGCTTTTGATTAACATTTTGGTGGGGAATAAGATGCTAGTAATCCATAGCATCATTCAAATTGTTATGGGGTTTTACCATGGGATACAATACAGATGAAAAGAAAACTTGTGACAGTTAAGTGGTTATGGCATTCAGTCACTATGGTGACAAATCAATGGTAATAATTGGTGACTATAAAGTGTTTTGGGATGAACTTATTGCCCGCTTCTACCCTTAAGAGCACACTGAAAAGAAAAAAAATCTGAAAGCATTAAATTTCCAAATCAGGAATCAGGTCTCTAAAGCTTTTGTGGGTCCACTTTTCTCCACAACTTCTCCAACACTTGTGCACTCTTGGTGGGACTGCAGACTGGTACAACCACTATGGAAAACAGTATGGAACTTCCTCAGAAAACTAAAAATGAATCTGCTTTTTGACCCAGCAATTCCACTGCTGGGATTATATCCTAAGAACCCTGAAACACCAATCCAAAAAGACCTATGCACCCCAATGTTCATAGCAGCACAATTTACAATAGCCAATTACTGGAAGCAACCTAGGTGCCCATCAGTGAATGAATGGATCAAAAGTACTATGGAGCTACTTCAAAAGAAGGAGTTCCTACCCTTTGCTACAGCATGGGTGGAACTGGAAAGCGTTATGCTAAGTGAAATAAGCCAGGCGGTGAAAGACAAATACCATATGATCTCACCTTTAACAGGAACCTAAACAACAAAACAAACAAGTAAAGTATAGACAAAGACACTGAAATAGAGGACAAGTTGACAGTGAGCAGAAGGGAGATGGGAGGGAATTTCAGGGGAGAATGGGAAAGGTTTACATGAACAAATATAAAGGACACACGTACAAAAACTAAGGGGGGTGGAAATGGGAGGGAAGTGGGGAGGGATGGGTGGGTGGGCTGGGATGGAAGTAGAGGACAGAAAACCGTACTTGAACAATGATTAAAATAAAATTAGAAGGAAAAAAAAGCTTTCGTGGGGCCTTAAAGAAAGCCTCTGAAGCAGCAGGACAGGTAAGCATGAGGATCAAACCCAGAGTCTGGTGATTGACAGTAAAGATGCTGAACCAATTAAAGTGCAATCAAAAAGGATCACATGCTAACATAAGTAGGATGTTTATATACAGATGGAGTTTTTTGAGTCTTGGGATGGAGACATTGAGAGAGATTCAAATGAAGTTGAGATCTCTGATTCCAAATTTTCTTTGAAAGTCACTGGTCATTGGAAGTAAAACCAATCCACTCTCCTTAGAAGAGAACAGACTTTTCTTGCATTAAAATAATCAAACTTTAAAAGATCTTCCTTGGGGTAAATAGCTCAAAACAAAAATTTATTCTATTGCTACCCTGCATTCATTTCAAGCCCATACTAAGATTTAGATGCCAGCATAGCTCAAAAGAAGAACTGGGCCTTCTCAAGGAGTAGATAAGCTATAAATTATAGGTATTTCCTATTTAGATAAGCAAAATTCTTAGAGAGAAGAATGGTGAAGGATTGTAAGGGAATTATAATTAAAGTATACTCATAATTGGATCAGGCCAAATCTGATGCTATGGGTTCACTCCCCTAGGGATTTAGAGATGCAATACATTGGGAGTGGTATTAACAGTCTGTTAGACTGGCTAATTAAAGCCTGGACTTAATAGTAGCCCACAACTTTTTGACTCAAAGTGTGGTCAAGATCCAACTGGGGGCATGATCAGAGAGTTTTAGCCATGTGGAATCTCAGTTCCCACACTACATCTATTGAATTAGATCATACATTTTAACAAGATATCTGAGATTTGTACACTTGTTAAAATTTGAGAACCATAGCTTTTAAGTCAGTGAACTTCCTGGTCATCTTGTAGAGGAAGGAGTACTAAGAATCAGAAATCATAGGTGTTAGAGTAATTTCACTATGCTTGGTCGGGTACCTTCTAACTGTGCCTTGTGGAAGTACTCTTGGACACTCTTGCCATTAAAGCTTTATGAAGGATAGTGATGAGAAGACCAGCATACTGAAAATTTATTGAAAATCTTTGTCATACTTTTGGCATTGTTAATCTTTAGGCTGAAGATGACAGTGGGAAATATTGCCAAAGAGTGACATAACAGCTTAATTATTGATTAGGTCTCACGACTATTACTTTTAATAATTGTATTTTCTCTTCTGTTCCTTTACTCCAGCTGCCATCTTTCATTGTGAGCAACAGAAGTAGATAGTATTGAATTTAGGTTGTAGGAGTGAGGATGGATGAATGGCTACTTTCATCTCACAACAGCAGGAGTAAGTAGCTGTGGTAGATGCTTGTATGGCCAGCAAAAATATAGATTATCTTCCCAGAAAATCTTTGCTGACAATTTATCCAAGCAAAACATGAGATTGGAAGTTGAGTGACACAAATTTTGAGTATGCTGATCATCCCTCATCCCTGCTTTGGTCTCTGCTGTGGACCACTGACCACTGAGGACTGCAGGACAAAGTAGTCTTGCCCTCTGGCTTCTGGCTGGATTTAAACTAAGGTACCTACCAAAGGCAGGACATCAAATTGTGAGTGGAAAGAGAAGTAGAGATATTGATTTATCTCCCTCCCCTTCCTCTCTGTGTTTTGGATGTAGGGTTGGGTTTTTGTTTTGGGGTGGGTTTTTTTGTTTGTTTTTTGGTTATTGTTTTTTTTTTCCTTTCAGTCAGTGACCACAGCTTCTGCACAATCGCCCACTTCCGTGACTGGGAGAGGCTCAGGAAATGCTCACCCTTCTCTTGCCTTTCAGACCTCTTACTGGTCCCCACAGGCTTTACAATAAATGTTTGCTTTCCGTAGCCTCCACCACACTCTGGAAATATACCTTTCATTATTCTTGTTTCAAAACTTTGACTATGCCACTCATATCCTCTGGCACACAAATGGACCCTTTATGCTAATACTTATGTACTGTGCTGTAATGGCATCATTTCTATGTATCAATAAATGCATGTGCCTGTGTCTGAGAATACTATCTACTTCAGAGGTCAACTTTTTTAATCTTTACCAACACTAAATTAAGTGTTTTAACTTTGTAATTAAGTTAAGATTATCTAAGAGGGAGGTGCAAGGAAGGTACTAGTCTCCCCACGGAGGAGAAATTCATTGCTGATATGGTTTTGAATTGCCAATTGTGTTGCTAATATAAGAACATACATACTTCTTAGTTTGTTTTATTGTTACTTTTAAACTAGCTACATATAATGAGACTTTTATTGTCCACAAGGGCAAAGCATCACCTTCTCAACCTTAGACAACATTGTAATTATGTATGAATAGATAGTAAGACTAATTGCCCACCCTATTTTTCTTCAGAAGGATTTTCCTTCTCTTGCTGCTTTAATTACTTCTCAATATTAATGCTAGTGTCAGTTTACCAAATTCTAGAGAAAATACTATTCGATTTGTATTTAAAATACATTGGATTTATTGAACTGATTTATTGTCAAATTTTATATTTTTATAATATTGAATTTTTGTGTAAATTTAGTTGGTTAATTTTTCAATAAAATTACAATTGTAACTATTGACTATAACTTTTACATTTTCCTTTAGTATCTAATGTTGATTATGGCTATAAAAATATTGTCCTTAAAACATACATTCTCTGCTTTTGATGCCATATAGATGTAAAAGATTTTTGCCCATAAGCTTGTATTCAGACAATTTGCTAAAATTCCATTATTTCAAATAATGTGTATGTGGAAAAGTCATTTTGAATAAAATATATTTTTTGTTTTTCTTTTTAACCCTTATGTCTTTATTTGACTTTTCCCTCCTTTCTGTCTTCCTTTTTAGAGTATCAGATAATGATGAATAAAAATGGTAATAGTAGACATTCTATTTTTTATTATTTTAAAAGAAATGCTACTAATGGCTCCTCATTAACAACAAGCTGTATTATAAATGTGTAAAATCCATTACCAGTTTTGAAATTTTCCTTCAGTCTATTTCTAGATTAACATTTTCCCCCAAATCATGAGTGTGTTTTTACTTTTATTTAAAAAATTATAAAATTTTAAATCTTACTATGATGAATAGTACTTTCTACCCAGGACAATCTATGCCCCCTTGAAAGTCCTCAGCCTAATAATGAGACTCCTTATTTATTTCTTCCAATTTACAGCTGGTCTAAAGTTGCCAACACGGTTGGCAACCATTCGTCATTAGATGCCTCTAATGTCTGCTTTTTGCTTACTGCTTTCTCCTTTCTTTTCCATTCGCTCTTTAAAAGGGTGTCTGGCAGGTGTGTTTTGCATGTTTTTCTTACTCTCTTTGGGTCCGGAATGCATTACATACTGATTGTTATCCAGGATGTAGTTCTTTTGAAATGAGAAGACCATTCAGAGAATGTAGTCTGCTTCCCTATCATGAAAAGATGAAACATTTATTTCATGTACAGATATTTTCATGATTAAAATAAATGCAATTTGAGAGAAATGGTAATTGGTAGAGCAATAAGTATTGGAATATATAAAATATTGAAGGTAAAAGTAGTACATTGGATGTTAAAATCAAAAAAAAAATACCTAAAATAGAACCATCTATTTGATTACTGGACCATGAATACAATACACATCTTCATAGTCCATAATTCAACTTGCTTCTAGATAAAAGATAAGGCAGATAAATTTAATAAAACTTACTAAGAACTTCTTTGAAATATCTTGCTTACTTAACTTAGCACAAATGATATTTATAATATATAAATTGTTAAAATTAATGATTGCTTCACTTTCTCATTGAAGTCTCTTTTCCATTTAATTAGTTCTCCATCTGGATAACCATCAATGTCTTATTCCTTCAGTCCAACTTGCAGACTAGCATGCTCTTTGGTATAAGGTACATAACCCTATTGTCTATCTCCAACAAAATTCACAGTTTATCTAGTAACTTGTAAGCTGACCTTTTTCAGCTGTCTCTTTATTCATATGGACATCATTACACAGATTTATGAAATTTAGTAAACTCATGCCCTCGATTTTAACCTCATATATTACCTCAACCACATTGATTTCTTTATTTCTAATTTATTTACAAATTAAGTAAAAATAGTATTAGCTACCTTGATTGTGGCCTCTTTTTCCTCCAATTTCTTTTCTCTCTTGTGCCCCTATTATTTTTGATCTGTTCATCATTATGAAGTGTCCCTACTTAATGAGTGACTTTTCTAATTATATACACATTTGAGTTCCCCCAAAACTTAAAATGTTTTTAAACCAGTTGTCCTTCTTTAATATCATTTTAAACTTTTCTTCTCTATTGATTCCTTCCCATGAGTCTATAAGTACACACATGAAACCTTGGAATAATGTCCCCGAATACCTTTCCTTGTTTTAAATTCATCCTTATTAAAGTAATGAAATAGAAAGAAGAATGAAGAACAAGAGGTATAACTTTCACAATGTTCTTATTAAAAAATGATAGAAGGCATAATCAGAAGTAGAAATACTATCTGTTAATAAACTGATCTAGAAGGTATCTCACTGACTTTTTATCAAAAGACATAAATCAGAAGAAAATCCAGTTAAAAAAAAATCTTAGTTATGGTGATCTAAAAATGTTACATTATATATAAAGCATAGCAAAAGAGCTGTTTAATCTCTTTTTCACTCAGCATTTCAAATGCATTTTTATACCATTCACTTTCCTTTAAAATCTTTTTACCAGAGCTATATCAGAGTATACTATTAAGTACATTATAAAAGATTAGAATGCAATTTCTTTCAGCACTCTATTTATGTTTACTATTAACTTCAAAGGATGTACAGGATATAGAAGAGTTATTTTCCCAGAGGTACAAATGAAAAATAATCCTGTCAGCAATTCTCATAGACAAGTGATGCAGAGGCAGTTTTAGCAAAGATGTGGTATATCCTTTTAACCAGAAATGATTTGTGTTTTCTTGAGGCAATGACTATCTGCTGCAATGTTAACATTGACATCAGAAGCTAGAAAATGACAGCTGAAGACAAATGGTCCTCGAGTGTGAAAATCAGCAAGTGAGAGCCTTGGCCTTTGGGAAAACATCAGGATGAGCATGAGTGACTACAGATCATGAGAGGGGCATGAGGGGAACAAAGTTTTGCCACCCAAAATAGATTTTTTGAAATATTAATTTTAAGTTTGCTATTCAGAAACAGAAGGCGCTGCCCTGGCTATGCTGTTCACTTGGTTGGTGGGTCATCCCAATATGCCAAAGTTACAGGTTCTATCCCCTGTTAGGGCACACATAGGAATCCACCAATGAATGTATGGATTGGTGGAACAACAAATTGATGCCTCTCACTCTCACTCTCTTTCTCTCTCTCCTCTCCTGTCTCTTCCCTTCCTCTCTCCCTGAAACTCAGTATTTTTTTTTAAAGTGTCCTTTAACAGAGGGCATTTTTAAAGAAACAAAAGACTCAGAAAGAACCTTTCATCCTACAGGAATTTAGATAGAAAAACCTGCTTAAAGTGTGGAAGCATCACCTTAGTGTCATAATATAAATGAAATGAGGCACAAGAGAGAAATCTAGAAAAGCCTGCTATTGAAATTCCCTCTGTGTCCCATTGTTTCTGGATGGTCCAGCAAGAATTTGTTTATCACGTGTTTGTTTTTTCTCATCTATGTGTGAATTGCTTAGTCAGGTCTCATATTCCAATGGCAACCCCCCCATGTAAATCCATGACAAATTTTGGACATTTCTTTCTTGTTAACCTGCCTAATGTTAATTATTAGCCTAACCAGAAGTTTGTGAGGTGTTTTTTTGACACTCACAACCACAAACTGTAACTATTGCTTACATAAATGCCATAACCTTACAATAAGCCTTATAGCATTACAAGAGTAGCAACATCATTAAAATTATTATTCAAGGAAGCAAGAAGAATTCTTAGCTGATATTTCCTACGGCAGATAGAATAGTCCTTTAAACATGCACTCTCTCTCTCTTCCTTTCTCTCTCCTCCTCAAAGGAGGATGAGGACTGCATGGCTTTAGGTGGGGGGTATAATGAAGGTGATGTAAATGAATTAGTGAAGTAATGAAACATGGATAATAAGAGCAGACACAAATGGCCACAAGGGAAAAACAAAGAAAGCATCAGAGAATTCCTGCCAGGAAGAGAAAACAAGATGCCTCTCATTAAAAGAGAAAAAGGAGAATGTCAGTGAGAAATCTGGGAGAAGTAGGAAGGAGGAGGAAGACACAGCTGTGGAGAAGGAAGAAGCCTCTGGTTCAGAAGATTTAAGAAAAAAGAAGGAGGGTGAACTATGAGCCAGCTTTTTCAGGGTGTGGGACCAAAACCAAAAGTGCTCCCGCATCCACAAGTTAAATAAAAGAGAGGTGACTGAAGAGACAATATGAGTTCAAATAAATTGTTGGTAAAAGCAGAAGAGTTAGATAAACTTAAAGAACAGAAAAAGTTAAAAACACCAATGTGTTTGATTTTGCTGGTGGAGAAGTCAGGATGACCGAGGAAGTGAATGCTGCATCTAAAGAGGCCAAATATTTCTTCAGGCAAAATGAGAGGAAAACAAAACAAAACAAAACAGCCTAATGTCCCTCCGACTCTGCCATCACTCCCTGCCAGGTTAGGATTAAAAAGATCAAGGAACATAAGCAGTTTTTAGAGAAAAATTGGAGCAAAGGAGCAGAAGACAAGCACCTAGAAAAGTCCAAATTAAACTAGGAGAGCTAGCTAAAAGGAAGAAGAAGGCATTGATGAAGAACTTGCCATGCACAGTGGAAGGAAAGAAGGATACATTGAACAAAAAGGTTTTTTAGACCTGGTGGACCACAGGCAGTTTGAAATTGAATGTGCTCTCAGGCTGAGCAAAGTGAAACCCTGGCGTTTGGGAGGAAATCAATAGCAGCTTAATCCTGTGAGTTTCTTGTGAATCTGTAAAATGTCTCCAGTGTTTCTCCTCAACTGTTTATCCTAGCAAGGTCTTTTTCCCCCCTGCATCAAATTTCTGTCTTTGTACTAGGGAGAGACCCACAAAACTGGAATTTATTTATTAAAAAATTGTGTATTTATTCTTATATGTTTAAACTTCAGTCATCTTCAAAGTACTCTCCATTTGATGCAATAGATCTATTGAAACTTTTCCACTGCTAAAACCATTTTTGAACTCATTGATTTTGATGTCTTTTAGTGCTTCTGCTGTTTTTTGTTTCACCTGTTTCACATGATAAAATGTTTCCATTTGAGGACTTTTTTCACCCTGAAAACAAAACAAAAAATTGTTGCTTGGGGCAAGATGCCAAGGTACATTGATACAGATGGGTTCCTAGAATACTCACATAGCAAGGGAAACCTGTACTACAAGGGTCTCACCCTCTCAAAAACAATCCCATTTTGGGAGGGTGCCCCTTGTATCTTTATTTCTTGTGGTTTCATTGATTCTACTTTTAAAAATTTGACTTTAAAAAATAAAAGTGAAAAAAACAGTTGGTCTTAAAAAGTAAAATCATGTGTGTGGTGCATGTTAAGGACTTAGCTTGTATATCTTTTACACACTGCAATCTCAAAATGCAAATGACACTTTAATAGGAAGGAAAAGTGGTTGCAGTGTATTTTTCCATGTTTCCTTAGCACTGAAACTAGAAAAGCATAAGGAGACACAATATCCATTGCTAGTGTGACAGGTTCATATATGATATGGACAGACTGGAAAGAAATGGTCAAGTTGAAAAGAAACATATTCAAAAAGTCACCCTCTGGTTAGTGGAGCTAAAAATGTTGGCGAACACTGCAAATAGTTGTCGTCATGTACAATTTCCCATAAAATCAGTGTGCTTTCTTGATGAAACTATTCTCTATCTCTGGTATTTAGGACATACCTTTTGCACTAAAGTAAATAAATAAATAAATGAGTGAGGGAATGAATGAATGAATGAATGAATGATAAATCAATGAATAGGGAAAGATAGAAAATATTGTAATTTTCAACATTCACAGAATGACAGTAAACAAAATAAGTAAAATATGGATGAATAGAAGAAATGTGCCTTTAAGTATTGAAAAATTAAAGATAAGTGATTCTGGTAAATATGTATTTGGTAATTCTAGAACATTATTTAAAATCTAAAATCATTTCCTTAATTTGCCAATCATATCTGATGAATTATCCTCTGCACACATTAGCTATGAGCATCACACTAATGCTCTAAGCAGCCAACAAGGTCTCAAAAGGTTATAATTTATTCTGAATCACTTCTTATTAACATTTTAAGTAATGCAATTAAAATGCAAAGTGGATAATGATTATAATAAAGGACAAAAGATTCAATAATACAGCAGCATTTCTGACATCATTTATATTTCAAAGGAAATGCACTAGTGAATCAATATTAATTTATAAGATACTTTTATAGTCTATATCTTTATATGAGGTCACAGTAAACCCAATAAATAGCTTACTTTTACTGCTGATAAATTGGTTTTGACTTACACCCTGGAAATAAGAAATAGTTTAACATCATTTATATCTGATCAAATTTGTATATCCTGAACTACTTTTAAAAATACTTTTTATTTATTTTTAGAGAAAGGGGAAGGGAGGGAGAAAGAGAGGGAGAGAAACATCAGTGTGTGGTTGACTATGGTGGTCTTCCTACTGGGGACTTGGGGCACAACCCAGGCATGTGACCTGACTGGGAATCAAACTGGTAATCCTTTAGTTTGCAGGCCAGCTTGCAATCCAGAGTCACACCAACAAGGGCTGTATTTCCTGAACTCTTATAAGTTTTTTAACAGTATAGTAAAAAATATTGGAAAAAAATAAGTTGGAGTTTAAGGAAGATTTTAGAGATATATTTGGTTTGATTCAGTAAGATGCTTATATACTATAAGAAGAGTAAAAAAGGGTGGCTTAAATTCAAGATATTAATCATTCAACAAACATTTATAGAGTGTATAGTGTGAGCAAAACTCTAAAAATTCATACAACAGGAGAGTAAACATTCAATGGAATTTCATATAGATTAACCAGTTGTTGAGATAAATTGAGAAATAATTTTCAGAAAGGTTGAAGTCTGAGCCATGTCTGAAAGAACGAAAAGGAATTTGTCAGAGAAGACAGAACATTTCTGGTAAAGGGAGCAGTACTATTCAAAATTTCAAATGTATGAAGTTCAGTGCAAACTCAGGGAAAGAGGAATTTGTTCTGAGTGTTACAGAACAAACAAGGGGGGCTTGAGATGATATACTATGACCAAAAGGAAGCCCCAGGTCTGTTATGTCCATCGTCTATGGAAAAGATGTCTCTCAATGCCAGAGATTTGTGAAAAGGAAAGGAAATGTTTATTTAATGCTATATAAACTTAAAGTAGTGACCTAATGTCTTTATCAAAATCTTAAAGTCCCTTAAACACCCACAAACATATACAGTCCTTTCTTCCCCCTTTGCCCAGTCTGGGGTACTGCATCTCAGGAAAGGAAATAGAAGTCCTTGGCTCAGGCAGACCCCAGTTCTTCCCAGTAATCCTTGTCAGCTGGGAGACCTTCCCCGGTTCCTGGCACCATCAGCTGTGTGGCTGTCCAAGCAGGATCTCCAATTAATCCAAAGCCATGTGGCACCGTCTCATGGCCTACTGTAAGAGTTCTTTCACCCTTCTTCCAGGCAAGGTCTCTCTTGCTTCCCAGGCCACGTGGCCAAAAGGAGCACCCCAAAGCCATGTGGTCCTCTCTCCTACCAGAGCTGCGGGGGTCTGCACTCTGGCAAAACTGTGTGGTTCTCCCCACAAAGCTGCGGGGGGAGAGGGGTTGCCACTCTGCCAAAGCCGAGTGACAATTTTCTGCTAAATCCGCATGGTGATTCTCTCTCACAGGGCTGCGGGTGTTGTTACTCTGCCAAAGCCGCGTGGTTCCCCCCAAAGCTGCCTGTCTGGGTTTAAATCCCCATGCCAATCTTCCTCTGCAGCCCCATTTCTGACTCCTCCCACACTCGGCCACACCTGCCCTCAATCTCCCATTCTTTCCAGCCTTTCTGGCTGCCATCCTGGGTCTGGACAGGTGTGGCCCCAGATTATGGAGTCAATCTTCTCCGAGCTCCCATGCAGGTGCTGTAACTCTGGGGACCTGCCCCCCAGTTACAAATTGGTGGGGAAGTTACTTCCATTCCCCTGGCTCAGGGCATGGCCACAGCTATTTAACATATCTATGTAACCAGTCAAAGGTTATAGATGTGTTAAATAACCACGCCAGAGGCTAACTGAAAAACTGTTGCTATGCAAAACAGCTCTCAATGGGCCTGCTCCATTTGTCCCTTCCCCCAACCCACACCTGGGGCGGGGGCAGTGAGGACATCCTAGTATTTTCTGAACACCTTGAGTTCTGGACCCCATTTCAAATCCCTATTTGGGGTCCCCCCTCTTGGCTGCACCCTATAACAAGAGGACAACTTTATAATCAAAGTGAACAAAGCAAATGAAGCTAGAAAATTATTTGTTCTTAAATGTAAATTGGGAAGTAATTTGTCAATGATACCATGGTCTACACACATTGACATTTGGATGGTTAAAAATATCTAGTGAAAATGAACCTCTAACATTATCGCACATTTGCCACTTTTTATGATTTTCAGTATGGAGAGTATCTGCTGTCAGCAAAAAATATTTATTAAGGGTCCATATGTAGGAGTCAGAGAACTAGATGATGAAGGATAAGTATAGGTAAAGCAGAAGAAGTCTTTTATGTTTTAGAGTAACTCATCCAATGTGTATTGAGAGGATTTCCATTTTCAGTATGATATGTAAAGACTGGAACTTGTTATTCCCACCCTGATAATAAGAATAAAAGACTGAATAAACTGAAAAGCAATTACTTTTCTTGGCCCAATGTCATTATAAGAATGCCCAACATGTAAAGAATTTTTATAAGAGTTTATTTGAGCAAAATTGATGACATGCAGGAAGCAAGATCTCAAATGCTCTAGTGAAAGAAAATTGTGCAGTTCTTTTTATACAATGGAATTAAGCAGGAGACCTACAGTCAAAAAAGAAAAAAGGGCCCATGGACATGGACAACATTGTGGTGATTGCTGGGAAGAGGTGGGTATACGGGGATTAAGTAGTAATGGAAGAAATACAATGAAGATTCAATTTTAAAAAAGAAGAAAATAAGTAGTTCCCTCTTTGGAACATCACTGTGAACTATGATGGCATTATTTACCACACGAACCCCTCCCTCCCCCCTACCCCCTAAAGAAAAGAAAGGAATCTAAGGAAGGTTGCAAGAAGGTGAGAGAAAGTAAGGTAGGGAAATATGATTGGATTTCTGATATTAAATAAGAGTATATGCTCCCTTGATAGTGGTTATGCCTCTGAGATATGTAGAAGAGGATTACTCCTGATGTTTCTTCCCCCAGCCCAGGCTTATTGGTGATTTATTACTGTGGTTTTTTTTCCCATTATCATTTAGTCCCACTATACCCCTTCCACCCAGCATCACCACACTGTTGTCCATGTCCATGAGTCCTTTTTCCCTTTTGTTCAGTCCCTCCATCCCCTACCCTCCCAACCCTCTTAGCTGTTAGCTTGTTCTCTATCTGTGAATCTGTCTCTATTTTCCTTATTAATTCAGTTTGTTCATGTGAGTAAAATCATATATGGCCTTTGTCTTTCTCTGACTGGCTTACTTCACTTAGCATAATGTTCTCCAGGTCTATCCATGCTGTCACAGAAAGTAAATTTTCATTTTTTTACAGCCCCATTTAGTATTGTGCTGTGTAAATGTCCAGTGGCTGCTTTAAACACTTATCTACTGATGGACACTTGGGCTGTTTCCATATCTTCACAATTGCAAATAATGCTTCAGTGAACATAGGGATGCTTATGTTCTTTCAAATTAGTGTTTTGGGTTCCTTTGGATGTATTCCCAGAAGTGGGATTGCTGAGTCAAAAGGAAGACCCATTTTTAATTTGTGAGTTATCTCCACACTGCTTTCCACAGTGGCTGCAACAATCTGCATTCCAACCAACAGTAAAAAGGATTCCTCTTTCTCCACATCCTCACCAGCACATGTTGTTTATTGAATTACTGATGACTGACGTCCTGACAAGTGTGAGATGATATCTCATTGTGGTTTTCATTGGCATTTCTCTGATGATTAGTGATGTTGAGCTTCTTTTCATATATCTATTGGCCATCTGTATGTCCTCTTTAGAGAAATGTTTATTCAGGTCCTTTGCCCATTTTTTACTTAGGTTGTTTTTTCGGTGTTAAGTTTTATAAGTTCTTTATAAATTTTGGGTTTTAACTCTTTATCAGATGTGTGGGCAAATATGTTTTCTCATTCTGTGCGTTGTCTTTTTATTTAGTTGATGTTTTCCTTTGCTGTGCAAAACATTTTTTTGTTTTATTTAGTCCCATTTTTGTTTGTTTGTTTGTTTGTTGTTTTTGTTTCTTCTCCTGGGAAGATATATCTGAAAAACATATTGCTATAAGAAATGTCAAAGATTTTGCTGCCTATGTTTTCTTTTAGGATTTTTATGGTTTGGGGTCTAACATTTAAGTCTTTAATCTATTTTGTATTTATTGTTGTGTATGATATAAGAAGGTGGCCTAGTTTCATTTATCTGCATATATCTGTCCAATTTTCCCAGCACCATTTATTGAATAAACTCTCTTTAGTCCATAGTGTGTGTTAGTTTCCTCTGTTGAATATTAATTGACTATAAAGTTGTGGGTTTCTTTATGGGCTTTCTATTCTATCCCACTGATCTGTGTGTCTGTTTTATGCCATGACCATGCTATTTGGTTACTATGGTCTCGTAGTATAGTATGAAATTAGGTAACATGAATCCTCCAACTTTGTTTTTCTTTCTCAGGATTGCTGTTGCTATGCAAGGCTTTTTGTGGTTCCATATAAACTTTTTAAGTACTTGTTCTATTTCTGTGAAATATATCATTGGAATCTTGATAGGAATTGCATTGAATCTATAGATTGCTTTGGGTATTATGGACATTTTAATTATGTTAATTCTTCCTATCTATGAATACAATATGTGTTCCCACTTATTTGTATCTTCTTCACTTCCTTTAGTGTTTTGTAATTTTCTAGATTACAAGATTACAAGATGGGATATTGGAAAGCCATCATTTTTTACATCATCAATGAACCACACCACAGCCATTTACCCCTGTGCATGTATCAGGAAATTATTTTCCTTTAGATACTACAAGAGCCCTACTTCCACTGGTAACAGGTATTGTTTCTCTCATAACATGTTCACCAAAATAGATGGCATTCTGGACTATAAAATATACATTAATGAGATGAAAATAATATAAATTATAAAAAACATAATCTCATAACAATGGAATTAAACTTGGTGTAAATAACAGAAAGATAAATGGAAAATCCTGAATATTAGGCGATTGAGCAACAGACTTCTAAATAACAGTGGTTCAAATAATATCTCAACAGATATTTAAAAATATTTTGAATTAAGTAAACATCAAAACAAAACACCAAAATTTCATAACTAAAAATTATTTCTCAAATAAAATAAAAATAGTACATAGAGGAAAATTAATAGCATTAAATGCAACTCTGAGAAAGGAAGAAAGGTATAAAACAACAATCTAAGATTTCACCTTAGGCAGTGAGAGGAAGAGAAGCAATGTAAACTTAAAGCAGTCAGATGGAAATAATACAAATTAAAGCAGAAGTCAATAAAATTTTAAAAAGCAAGAGAAAAACCTGCAAAAGCAAAAGATGGTTCTTTAAAAGGTCAATAAAATTTCAAAGTGTGTAATAAGGCTAACCAAGAAAAAAAAATGAGAGAAAAAAACTAATGTCATAAATGTTGTAAGGATCACAACTAGTTATACTGATAAAAAGGATCATAAAAATTCTATAAAAGATTGTAGGCCTATACATTTAAAACTTGGATAAGTGCACCAACTCCATGAAAGACACCACTACCAAAACTCACATAAGTAGAAATAGATATGTTTGAATAGGTTTATTGGCAAAGATATTATTTCAATTATTAATAAGTTTCAAAAAAGGAAAACACCAGGCCTGGATGGATTCACTGGTGAATATTCCCACACTTTTGAGGAAGAAGTGATATCAGTTTTCTCCTATGTTTTCCAGAAAATAGAAGCAGATGGAAGGATTTCCAACCTGTGTGAAACCAGCATTACTCTACTGCCAAATCCTGTAAATACATAACAAAAAAAGAAAACTACTGATGGATATTGGTTAAAAACACAGATGCGAAACTGAAAACCAAATACTAGAAAAAAAAATTGTGACTATCTAATTTAGGATAAATTTAAAGTGAATAAAGCTAACTCAAATTTAAAGAAAAGCTACTAAACGGTAAAGGGTGTCAAATATATGGTGGCAGAAGATGATTTGACTTTATGTGGTCAACACATAATGAAATATACAGGTCATATATCAGAGAAATGTACACTTGAAGCTTATCTAATCTGATTAACCAATTTAACCCCCAATAAATTTTAATTTATTAATTAATTAATACCAAGTGGTACAACCCACCACATCAGATGCTGAAAAAAATTATGTTATGATATCAAATAAAGATGAGAAAAGTATTTGATAAAATAAAACATCAAAACATACTGTGATGTATATGAAGAGTTTTTTACAAAACTGTTGGCACACATTTATAATATATCCAATTAAGATAAAATTTATGCTAAGTTAATAAAGGCTGATCCCCATAAAGTATATACTATATGATTCCACTTTTACAAAATTATTTAAATGACAAAATTTG
Source organism: Tonatia bakeri (assembly GCA_004024845.1). Lineage (NCBI taxonomy): Eukaryota > Metazoa > Chordata > Mammalia > Chiroptera > Phyllostomidae > Tonatia > Tonatia bakeri. Next base: position 112,188 of record PVIA01005350.1, read on the forward strand.
AGAAATGAAAAGATGAGTGATTGCCAGGAATTAAGAATGAGGTTCCTAGAGTAATGAGTATCAGTATAAACAGGCAACATGAGTGATCCTCATGGGGCTTGACTTTCTCAGTATCTTGACTACAGTGTAGATAGGTGAGGGTGCATCAGTTACATTAAAAATGAATAGAATTCACATACACAGGTGAATGGATACAAGTAAAATTGGGAAAACTTAAATAAGATTGATGGATTGTTAACAATGTCAATACCCTAATTGTGATTCTATACTATAATTTTTGTAAAATGTTATTATTGGAGAAAACTGGAAAATGTGTGACAGAGGTTTCTCTCTGTGTTGTTTCTCACAACTACATGAATCTACAATTATTTTAATAAACATTTCAATTAAAAACATTTAAAGACAGAAAGGGTAAACAATTTTTTTTCACTCGTACATAGAGATACACTGTTGTCCCAGAATTGCCGTCATATTTCCATCCTTCCAAAAGTAGGTTATAAAACCTAGAGGTACCCTGTTCTCTCAGAATTATCATCAGATTTTCATCCTTACAAAGATATACTACAAAACCTAAATTATTTAAAATAGTATTGATGTGTACAAAATGTTTCATGTTTTTAACACTAGGGGCAAAATATCAAGAATCTTTTGCATTTGAAAGTTTTCATTTTGTCAACCTTAAGTAATTATCTAAATATTTCTCCAGCAAAAAGAATTTATTAGGGAACAACAAAGAATTGCAATTGAAGACATGAGATTTCATTGCAAACCAATGAGAGAAATATTCTTTTATAACAGAATGGAAGGATTTCAGAGATACTGTTGTAAACAAAGAATCTAATAGAAAAAACTCAGAGCTTGAAATGTGCTGCTTTTTTATTGGCTGAGTGGTTCCAAGTTAGAAGAAGATCCTCCCTCTTCCTGTCAGAGTAGTAAAGTAAAATAAAATGTTCCTATTCAAAATGGAAAGTATGTTTCTTTCTGTTTGGGGTGATTAATGATAAGTGGAAAGGCATGAGGGCTTCCCTTATAGGCCCTCCAAGTTCCAATTTAAATGAGGTTTCTGTTTATTAATCTCCACAATTTATATATTTCATAAAGATTTTTATCAATTAATGAAGTTTTCTCATTCTTCTCAATGTATGCATATTATTCTATTTTATTTCTATCCCACAATCATTTCACCATCTCTCTGTTTTTAATATTTCTTCCTAAAAACCCATACATCAACAAATGTTTTTGTATATTATTTTGTTCTTATTAGAAAGTATATCTGAAAGATACATTTTTAGATATACAATCACTTCATACCATTGTATATGTCTATATAGCTTGCTAAATGTTAGTAATTATTAGATGTTTCATAAATTTATGCTAGCGACAAATGCACATAATTTTTGTAATACTTTTACCAAAACAATGTGAAATTAAACTTTATTATTATTGCAAATCTAATAGAAAAATTAGGTCTTGACAGATTAACAACTCCATATTGCTTGCTTTAGGGTGAGAATGGCTGAAAATTTAAAAATTTAGTTGTTGTTAATGATTTTTCCAGCTAACACTGAGACAGTCACTTAGGAATCATTAGGAACATCCTTTCAAGTTGCTTAAACTGTGAGTATAAAAGTTACAGAATATTTATAAAAATTCAGTAATTTACACAATCTGCAAATTATCCGTGGAGAAATAGACCAAATTTGTCAATGTAAAAAGATTTATCTCTGAAAAAAATTATAATTTTTATTCTGGACATAGCTTTAATGCTAATGTGAATTTTGGTTTATTATTATTATAATTATTATATTTTATATACTTTTCAAAATTGTGGATATATGTTTTCAATAATCAGTGACCTAGGCTCTAGCTATTATTTTGATTTTAGTCTTTAGAGGGCACCATTTCTGTGTAAATTTCTTTACCAAAACCTCAGAGTACAGAGCAAATTGATATTTAAATTAATAATAGGTTATATTTAAATTGTAGGATTTATTCAAATTTTTAAATTATAAAACATTTAATAGACTAGCAAGAAAATTACTTGAAACACTCATTCAGACATGAAAAACTGACATTAATAACAAAGGGCTGAAAATCAATACATTGAAATGACAATTATGGTGATAATCAATTTCAAAATTCTTTATAATTATATAATCAAAGGAAACCATTTGACTTTTCCATGAAATCCCTCCAATATCCTGCCATAGTATGAGAGTCAATATCCAATTGGAATGTGAAGTCTACCAAGCAGTATCTCATTACTACATGATGCTGTGGTGAAAATGCATCACAAATCTAATGTCTATGTTAGTAACATACATCTCTTCCACTTGTTTCCAGAAAACTTATTTGAATCTGTCTTTGTTTAATAGATGGTCTGTTTACTTGCAAAATAAACATGTTTTAAAAAGGAAGTGCCACATAGTTGTAAAATATATCATGTACCCAGTTCTTGTTTGCATGTTAGAATATATCTCTATGCCTGACAAATATTTGCATCCAAGACCAAAAATAAAATCTTCCAGTTAGATGATGAGCTGACTATACTTCTTCTCACCAAAAAAAAATAAATAAATAAAGAAAAACAACCTAAACTAGATTGTGGTACCACATGAAGATGTACTTGCACTGACAGTGAGCTCTGATTTAAGGTAGAATACATTTTTATTGGACTATTTATGTTTTAAAAAAGTATTTCATTAACAATCTAAGAAATTTTAGCATAAGCATCTGAGGATAATAGGGTAAATAAAACAAAAGTAACAAGAAATCTTATCTCCTGCGATGATAATACACTTTGACACATACTGAAATATTTCTAGAAAAAGGACTCTTGGACATGGACAACAGTGTGGTGAATGGAGGAAGGATGGTATAAAAGTACTAAATAGTAATAGAAAAAGTACAATAAAAATACAATTTAAAGTAAAATAAAAAAGAATTTTTCTATAAATTAATGTTTACTAGACCACTTTTATCAAGTATTACTGAGAAAGTTTAGCATAAAATTAAAATTTTATTTTAGATTTACTTGAATTAAATGTTTAGGAATCAGTGATTCCTAAACCTATCTAAACAACAGTTATAAATTCATTTTCTCTAGTGAATATAGAAATAGCTACATACAAATATATATATTTGCATATATATAGAATCCAGGTAAGATAAAACGATTATTAGTTTAGTAATTTGGCAAATTAGAAATATAATATACCAAATTGTATATTGAGAATTTGCTCAGTAAAGAAATGAAGAACAAATCTAAAAATTATTAATTCTTCATTTATTGTAGAGTGACACAGATCTGTCAGAAACTAGAGGGGCATCAACATTGTAAGAGAAAACAGCACTGAGTGATATTTTATTTCAGGACAAGGCAGTGTTTTAAGTGTCAGCTAGAACTCAGTAATAAATTCAAAGTCTTACTGGCTTGAAGACTCAAAGGACAAAATTCAGAGACTCTACAGCACCTGGGAAATGAGAATAAGTCCTAGGAAGGAAAAAAACATATATTAATGGACTTAAATTCTGATTATATACTGTCTAAATTCTAAAGTGATCCCTAAACTTTACATCTGAAGGGCAAACCATAAACTCTTTTGAAAGTTTAAGATAAACCTGAAATTTAACTGCTACCCAAGAAAAAGAGTTTACATTTTAAATTAGATTTAAAAAATTGTATGCTATAAAAGAAAAACAACAGACTAGCAAAATCTCTCTGGAGGAATACAACACAATCATAAATCTTTGCAACAAACATAGCCTCCATAATATTCACAATATAATTCTACATTACTGTACATGTAATGGTATGCCACATACAATGAGACATAAAAATGTGGCCCATTCTCAAGAAAAACAGAGGAAGGAGATGAAGAATAAGAAAATCAATCATGTAAATTATCTAGTCAGAAGAAGAGAGAAAACATATATCAAACAGAAACATACAGAGACTCAGAGACCTGCGGAAAAATATGAGGAGATGTAACATGTTACATAGTTCTGCGGAAGGAGAGAAAAGAGAGACAATGTGGCAGAAAAACGTTTCAAAGTTTTTTGAAAATATGCAGTATATTTACAATCTCCCATGATTTCATTCATATGTGGAATCTAATGAACAAACTGAACTAACAAGCAAAATAGAGACAGACTCATATATAGCAGGATGATAACTAAGGGGTGGGGAGGGTAGGAGGTGGAAGGGTTGACCAAAAAGGAAAAAGGAATCATAGATATGGACAAAAGGGAGGTAATTGCAGGGGGAAGGGAACATGAGAGAACTAAATGGTAATAAAAAAACAATAAAAATTATTAAATAAAAAACAAAGTAGTGTATTTACAGATTTAATAAACTCAACATATCCCACATAGAAGCAAACTAAAGAAGACCATGTCTAGGCACATAATTATCAAACTATTGAAAAGTAAAGACAAATAGAAGATCTTGAAAGCAGCCATGGAGGAAGGAAGTGAAGAGCTCACAACATATAAATAATACAAGGATTTAAGTTATTGCTGACTTATTATCCAAATCATGGAAACAAGTAGACATTCAAGCAATATCTTTATATATGAAAAAAATAAACCCCTCTATTTGTTTCCATGGTAAATGTCTCATAATAAAGATGGTATAATAACAATAAAATCAGAACAAGAAAATTTACAATGTGTTACCAGCAGAAATGCAGCAGGAATAATGCTGACTCCTAAACAGAAATAATATCAGGTGAATAATTAAATACACAAAAAAGGATGAATGGCATTCTTTTTTTCTTTTTTCTTTTTATTTTAATCATTGTTCAAGTACAGTTTTCTCCCCTTTACTCCCAATCCAGCCTGCCCACCCCTCCCTCCCAACTTCCCTCCCATTACCACCCTCCCCCTAGTTTTTGTCCATGTGTCTTTTAACTTTGTTCCTGTAAACCCTTCCCCTTTTCCCCTGAGATTCCCTCTTCTCTCTCCTCTGGTCACTTTCTGCCTGTCCTCTAATGCAGTGTCTTTGACTATATTTTGC